>CANNZV010003174.1:0-70714 GCA_947561585.1 Caprella mutica | reverse complement strand
CTTACTATGAAAGTTGGCGCAACTTTTTTTAAGTTTAGGAGTGAGTCAAAGTGACTGTTTTGTTTTAACCCACGTCAGTTTAACTACTTTTAAGTAATACCTGCAACTCACCACGTAGGTAGGCGCAAAAATAACCCATTCATATGAGTCAAAACAAATCAAATTTGATTTGATTCAACTAATCTTTTCTCTGTGTGTATACCAAAGAAATTATAAATCTTTTTATACAGATACTTATATTTCAACTGACAACATGGACACCTCCAATTACTCCTTGTTAATAAGTTAGCAGAAGCGATACATATTTTATCATGTATTTTGTAATTTCTTCAAGGTAGGTACTCAGATGGATTTTACCAGACATGATACAAGGGACTCAGTAGTCGATGATATGAAGAGAGAGGAGACATCACTGCATAATGCTAAAATTATCTACCAACAATCGGTGGCACACGTTATTACCAGGGCTGGGACAATATGCTCTAAAAACTATTGATCCCCTAAATATTATAGACGGATAGAATTAAAGAGTATTGAATGGTTCTACACCAGCGGTATATAGTATTCGATACCATTTCATTTAGATTCGTCTATGATATTTTCGGGATCTATAGTTTTTAGAGCATATTGTCCCAGCCCTAGGTATTACTGTGACCCACTATAGGAGCGCAGCCTAAGAATACCTCCTGATTTTTGGAGTTGTTGGGGTTTTGATTTTGGGAGAATCGTTGCTCTTCATTCAATTTTTTTTAAGACAATATTTTTCCATTAAAAACAAGACTTCAATAGTTAACAGATTTGATGGAAACAAACTGTAAATGATAGCTTAACTTATTTGCTACGCTTGCAGAAACAGAATTCCAAAATAAAAATATTAGATATAAATATTTGATAAAATATTATTGTATGGACTTATCCTATTTTGTCACTAAAAATGCTTCTTCTCCTTCAATAATGAATTGATTTGCTTGAAACAAGCTTTACTAGGTAGCCTGGCGTATTTACTACGGTGACCGGTATATTCCACCCCGGTATATTCCACCCAAGGTATATTACAGCCCGGTAAGTTCCAACCCACTTTACCTGTTAGGTTTGTTAATTATTAATGTTAATAATTTATTAATATTTTATATAATACTAGTAGGTAACTTTCATTTTCCTTGTAGTGAATAAAACATTTTGTTTGCCAATCACAAGCTGTTTATTATTTACTACACATGTGATAAAACAGCAGAAGGAAAGGTTATGTGAATTCTTTTTATCAGTTGATGTATTTAGATTTTCAATCACAAGCTGATTTTCTCCAATATCGCCTACACAACAGCAATATTAACTGTAGGATGATGTCATATAGTATCTCTTGTTATTTCTTAATATATTTTGAATTTCGACTTCGTGTAAAAGTGGTGTGATATGGTTTTTGATCGAAAGTTTATTTTTTGACCAGGAGGATTTTGATGGGGATGGAGGGCATTATTGCACAGGATTTTAACACTGGGGGGGGGGGGGGTATCATTGCATTGCTTACATGGAGAGATTTCGACTATGGGAGTTTTTGTCCTAAAATCAAAAAGAACATCTTGTAAGCAAAATGCAAAAACATTGAGTGGGTTGTCTCTGACAGTCTACCCCCTCCAACCTCTATCAATCATTGTTGTAAGAGCATATATTGCAGTTTCATGTTAAAAAGGAATTAATATTAAATTGCTCAACATAGTAATTTTGAAATAAACTACGATATTATGAATATTTGTATTTTTGTCTATTAGGATAATATTTCGAAAATTGACTCGATTTACCTCTAAATACTGTCCGAATGTCTCAGGATATCGTCTGAGTTATTTCATCATGGGTACGAAGTATTTAACAAATGGCCATCTGAAAATAAAATCTTAGACAGGGGTGGAATATACCTGGGTTGGAATATACCTGGGTTGGAATATTCCAACCTGGGTGGAAAATACCGGGATGGAATATACCAGGGTGGAAAATACCTAGAACCATTTACTATAATTTCTAGGGAACAGAATTTTGAAAATTTAATTTTGAATTATCAAAAATAAGAGTTTTGTATGGACTAGCAATATTTTTTGTTGGTTCTAGAAAATATATTTTTTTTAATATATTTTTTTTAAAGAACATGTTCGTTCTTTCTCCTTGATTAGGTAGTGATTTTTCTGGATTGTGAACACAGATTAAGGATTAGAAAAAGTGTAAGGATTGTGTGCAATTTTCACCGAATTGGGTGCAAAAGTATTGTGATATATCGATTTTCTAATTTACTGTTGTAATTAGTTTGCCTTCAAACCTGAGTTGTCAAATATTAGATTGTTTGTATTATTTTATTAAGACATGTAGGTGAATGTGATGTAAATGGATGTTAGTTATTGCTGCGACCCGTCGGGAGCTAAGACTAGGAACAGCCGCTGATTGTTTTTGTTGGGAATTTTGGGAGAATCGTTGCTACTCCTTCAATATTGAACGGGTTTGATTGAAGCAAACTGTGAGTGGTACTCTGGCATATTTTCTACACTTTCTAGGAAATAGAATATAAAAAATAAATTAAAGTATTAACGTATGGATTGGTAATTTCATCCGACATTGACACTAAAGTTACTAATTCTTTTTCAAAAGGTATCTATATTTGCAGTTTGCTAAGAAAAACTTTAATTGGTAGTCCGGTGCATTCACTAATATCTATAGCAAGAGAATTTTGCTATAGAAATTTAAAAAAAGTAAAAAATTTAAATTCCGTGTGTACTTGTTTTGCACTATAGCTGGCACTTACTAACGTTGGTTGTTCATCTGCAATAATGAACTTTCTCGATTGAAATAAACTTCTATTTGTAAAGTAGGAAACTGAATTTCGAAATTTTCATTTACTGCGTGATTTTTCTGTGTCCCTGGCAAATTTACCATAATTGCAGCTCTCCTCGGATAGTAACACCCGGGGTGATATGCCTTGTCTTATGTACAGTATATTTTTGTAGCAGTGATAAGCCATAGACTTAGTTGATGTAAAATCCAATTACAGTCACTGGCCAAGAACTTCAAAAATACATCTCTTAAAAACATAAAACATCAGATATAATTTGGGATGTTTGTGGAAGTGCAATTAAGATAAAACAATATGTAATCCAATTCTTCCCCGACACCACAAAAGTTGAGAAGATTTAAAGCAGTTATACCTAACATCGTTTTCTGTGACAATTTGTAAAAAGAAAATTAAAACTTTAGATGGTAATCTGAAGAATTTTTTGAATTTTTGTAACATATATTTTCCAAATTATTTTGAATGAAATCATATAAATTGAGAAGATATCAATTAGATTGTAGAGTGTGATAATATAAATTCAAATCAGTTGATAGACAAGATACAATTTTTATTTTAAAACAAAGGAATTGTGGTTAGATTAAAGCATAACAATAATTTGCATTTCTTAGAATCTAAAATCCAAGAAAGGAGTAATAAATCATTCGCATATTATTTTTAAATACAGTAGTTGTTTTGTTAATCAACAGATCGAATATAATTTTCTGTTTCAATTACGTACATCTGAACATATAGTGTACGCTCAGGCGGCTCAGTACACATCATCGGTTTTTTAGAGTCTATCCATACATATTCAGAACAAGTATCGGACATTCTATAGTCAGTGAAAATAACCAATAGGACAAAATTGGTATTGTTGAAATATCACAGTAAATCAATCAAATCTAATATCCATATTTATCAACGCAAGTTACCAAATTTAACTTTAGAACTTGACTTCAAAGTAACATTTTAGATGTTTATATCGTTCGTCACATGTCTAGATAACGCTGTGTGGCTAGTATCACGTACACAGTTCTCAGTTCCCCAGTGATTCTTGTCCATACAGCAGTTACTTATTTCCTTGAGCAGTAATTAGATCTAGAAGTTAGTGAGACAAAATAAGAATTGGAGGAATCAGTTGAAAATGTAAGTCATTTTTTGTTAGTGTTAGTGCCTTTCAAATATTCATTCACATGTACTTATACCTAACCTATCTTTATTTTAACATTATGTACTATCAGAGAAATGAGTACTCATCTGTGGTAAACGTTTTATTCAATTAGTAATTTCACATTTTGTTTACGACATTTAACCAATATTAAACATTAGAGAAATTTTTAATCCAGTAAGAACTTTTTTACAACTCAGAATTTACATTAAATTATAATACAGCAAATTTATAAATTGACGCCATCACAATGACTCTTATTTCTGATAGTAATTTTACTTATTTATTTCAGTCTGTGCATTCTACATCAGTAACATCATACGATATGTAGTTACTAGGACAGTAGAGGTGTATGTGTGCTGTAACTTGTTCCTAATTCTATAATGAATTAGTTGAAAGGAAATTGGTACTTACAACTGATGTAGACATTGAGTTAAAGAATAAATCATAATACCAACCGGTTATAGAATTATTTATCTATAAACTATTATCAAATCGCCTATAGAAGCACTGATAACGTTTATCAATTATATGGTGTAACTAGTTTAAAAACCTGTTTCTTCGATAGTACCTTGCCTATAGGTAGGTATTACTCATATGTTCACATATATACATTATACACACTCAGGACCTACCTACACTCATACTGATCTACGTGCTGCTATATTGTATTTTCGAATGCTATGAATATATTATATTTCCATTTACTTTTTACAATGATATTTTATCTTTTCTAGTGATTAATTTGGTTATACTGTAAGTGTAGTTGTTTCTAACCAGTAGTTCAGTATGTAATATCATTTGTTAGTGTTTTTTTCTAGGGTTGCCTTCAGCTCTTCCGAGCCATGTAGCACTTATCAATGGTTCATAAAGTTAGTTAAGAATTGAAGTTGAGGGTGGCTCTGACTCTTTACAAATTATAAAAGGGTGATATATCATTATATGTGATAATAAATAAGAATTATAAATATTTTTACATCTTGCACTGCTGATAACTTGTAAGGTCAATGTTAAACATGTGTAAGTGACAAACATGTACACTTTTAATGGACAAATTAAAAACAAATGAAATCAATTAACAAAAACATGTCAATGTCTTCCTCGGTTGTACTGTGCGAATCAAAAGAGTTTGCAGCAATGATTTTTAGAAATCTGGAACAATTTATCACAGTAAACTGAATTTTTTTTACATAATTAGGTGATACAGGTTATATAATCAATTTCTGACTACTGAAATGTGTATCCCAGGATACCATTCTACTTTAACATTAAAATCAGGGATGCCGGGTGTGTTACGATCACTTCTTGGGTTTGAGAATTGACACTAGACCTTCAAATTTTAATGGGAATATATGTGAAATTATCCCTTCAGAACCAATTGTTTATTCTTTATTTCCATAATTCAGTAACTGATCTAATTAATGTCTATCGATTACACAGGAAATGAAAGCGGGTAATGACCGGTTCAATTTTATTATAGGCACAAATATAAAAATACACTGTTTGGCAAATATGGACTTATTGCGGATAATCGAAAAGAGGGTAAAATGTAGAGCGTGGTTGCTAGCCCCACAAAGTCTAGAGCCAATCTAACAGAGGACCAAACTATACAGGAAAGCATCAGATTTAGGCTTATTTTCGAATTGGACTACAAACAGCTCATTATATACCTAGGCCTTATATTCAATAATAATCCTACGGATAAAATAAGAATGTCTTACGGTGGTATTTTAACGGACTTTTAGGGTAAGGGTTAAAAGAGAGGATGTAAGCAATTAACATCATTCGATACTTTTGAGAAAGAAACAATGTTATTTCAAGAGTTATTGAAATATATAGGTATAGCTATTCTTATTGAAATTATAGTTCATAACATATTCCCCTCACCCGATAAAAATGTAAAATGCCCTCATTTTAAATGTTAAGTAATAAGATGGCTCGGTATTCAGGTATGTGCAATATATTCCATTTGCTCGATAGTGTACTATTATTGCGGTATATCACTTCGGCATTATTTTTAAATATACAAAAGCAAACCATGTTTGGGGGACATAAATATTCCCATTCCTAACGTAGATTAATTATCGTATAATCACCCATATTGAAAGGACCGTTCCCGAGAACAACTTGCAAACTTCAAATGGAATCTACAGCTTGCCGACACATCTGCAGTATTCGGATAGTGTACTTATTTCAATTATCATTATTATTATTAGTTGCGGTAAAAATAGATCCGCCATACGACATGACTCCTTTTTAAATAATTACAAATTATCGAGTCCAACTGTCTAGTACTGGAAATGCAATTCATACCAACCGTATTTAAGGCTCATCAAATATTAACAGGGGCTTTTATAAAATTATTAAAACCGGAATATTTCGGGTATATGCTGAACTAAAATCACCATCAACAGAATATCATAATTTCAATTTCATTTTAAATTCTCATAAGTCCATACCAGTATTTATCAACATTAAATATAATTCAATGGCAATACCGGATGCAATACGTGTGGTATCACATGTTTGCAAATGGTAATTATTAACCAACATTATCATACTAAAAATTTAACAATGGATTTTACTACAAATTTTTCTCCTAACAACCAATATATTTTCTTTTACAACGTTACAAATAACGGTAAATTCAACAACCTGTTGCTATATATAAGATTAATATTACATAATATTAAATATTCTCTAGTCAACATTAAATATTCAATGGACCCTTTAACGGAATACAAATATTAACATAATATTGAGTGCCATAATTTTACACTTTTTTTATACATTTTCTTTTTCCTAAACTATTGTTACATAAAAATATTTCTATTTACTTGTAATATCAAATATCGTATTGAGAAACTATGAAAAATTCGTAACCAATAAAATTACATCTTATTTATTACAACACATTAATAATT
The DNA here is from genome assembly GCA_947561585.1 of Caprella mutica. Taxonomy (NCBI): domain Eukaryota; kingdom Metazoa; phylum Arthropoda; class Malacostraca; order Amphipoda; family Caprellidae; genus Caprella; species Caprella mutica. The sequence goes on along the minus strand of CANNZV010003174.1, from coordinate 63,807 downwards.
TCAATTGTTTCAAATCTGTAGGCGAGGTGAAAACTCACAACTAATAATTTAATTAGTTTTATGATTTTAATTATTAGATTTTGTGCCATTCAAATTATGTGAGAAACTCTTTCCATGCAGTTTGAACTGAAAATTTTATGATATTTTATGATTGAAACATGACATATGTTATACAGATAAACAGTTTTGGAACCTGAAATTTTCCATCAATTTTCCATATGTTCAAATTCTACTTTAGTATGAGTTGTTTATTTTATTGTCAAATAATCGCGGTATAACAGGGCGTGGTAAAATTAACGTGACTGGTAAATCATTTTACAGTAAGTCTCATGCGTTATTTCCCTACCTAAGACTTTATGATCATTAGCATTAACTTGTCAACTCTTAGGAAAACCATTGGATAATTACCAAGGATAATTACATCCTCTATGGTATAACAAGAAGCGATCAATAATTATTTTAATTATTTACAATTTAACGCATAGTTATCATACGGTCTTTACACTTTTGATAAATTTGGAACCGATATATGTAACAATTATTTAATTACAAGCCCTTTTCATTCTTCAAGTTCGATTATTCATCATTTGCCCAAATATAAACTTGCATACGATATTAGAAAATGCAGAACATAAAATCAGTCAATGTTTACCAAATAAAGATTCCTAAATGAAACACTTGAAAATAAATCAATACAGATAAAACCCATGAAAAAATAATAAACATGAAATAAATAGTCACATACAAAAAAAAAATCAAAATACAATATGAGGAATATACCAAAAATTATTTATAATGAATTCTCAAAATTATTCTATTACAAATAAGATATTAAGAAAAAATGATCATATTTCTAAAGATGTTAATAATATGTATTTCAATCAATTTCGAAATAACGGTATCAGTAATTAGATTTCGCGTAATCCTCATCAATTAAAATAATTATCTATGATGCACATCTAAGGTAATCTAATATAAAATTCCTAATTAAATTGTTCTTTAATCCTAATGATTTTCATACTTTTCTATTTTTTTTTTTTTTTCGAAGTGCACTTCACTTTATTAGGCACCTGTACCAATGGTTCTTGTGGTTCTTCATGGTGTTGGTACTCTTAACTGTTAACCACACAGTTTTGAACAGGGCCAGCAACCACATGAGAAGAGATAAACACAGCACTCTAAGAAGACTTTGGTAGAACCAGCACAGATGCCAGATGTCTGCCTTTCAATGGGATGAAGCCTACTTTGGGACATCTCTCATGGAGTTAGGGTGTAGACTGGGGAAAACGACGAAGCAGAATGGGAAACGCAGAACACTCTTCTCCATTGCGTAAATGGGGACACCATATATTGGGAAACCATAGATGAGGAAATTATAGATGGATGTCCGACTACTTAGCATTGAATTAATTAAAGGAGTGATGGTAAATTAAAGTTGAGATGAGAAATGAAATTGAGAAACTGATTTCAATAAACTGAAGTTGAAGAGCCGTGAAATTGAATTTCCAGAAATGTGAAGTTGAGTTCACGAAACACAATTTCGAAGAATTGTCACATTTTCGTCCAGGAGATTTTAGTGCATTAAATCACTAACGATGCGGTAGAAAACGAAGACTGTTGTTACTGACGTCACAATTTTCGAAAAGTGTCACAAGATGCGAGGGAATCACACATTTGAAAAGACGCGCTTGGAGAAAACAAAGAGTCTGTTGTCTCTGACGTCCAATATCGAAACACTTTCTGTTGATAGCACATGCAATGACTGAATAGTCAAATTACAGTGAAGAAAATGTAGAAGTCAATTCCCACTTCATAACTGTAGAATTCATTACGTACAATTATCAACCACATGGGGAAACAATTCACTCTGGGTGTTGGTAGGTTACTAACTCACTCACTAGCCATGCCATTGGTATGGTAAGGTGGTCGCGGGGAAACAGGGTACTATCTGCATTTGTACAATAGTTCCATGTACTATCGGGCATACGTAGATACTCGAAGTATATTTATAAGAATAAAATATCATTTCAAAGTTAAATCGAATCACTTCAGACAGCAACCGCTGTGTAACTGTAGAACTGCTTCCAAGTATCATTGATTCACTATATCATTCTTACAGTGATTCAGTCACACCGGGTTGTGTTAGGTTACACACTCCATCACTGGGGTATTCGTATTGGTAGCGTGGTACAGTCGGCCAGATGTACAAAAGGTGCATGTACTATTGGTTGGAGCGTGGGGACCCGAAATGTATAATGTATTGATCACAAAATATCATTTCTAAGTAAATTCGTATCCTCAGCACTTGCCACCAAATGTTATGATCACTTCTTGGGTTTGAGAATTGACACTAGACCTTCAAATTTTAATGGGAATATATGTGAAATTATCCCTTCAGAACCAATTGTTTATTCTTTATTTCCATAATTCAGTAACTGATCTAATTAATGTCTATCGATTACACAGGAAATGAAAGCGGGTAATGACCGGTTCAATTTTATTATAGGCACAAATATAAAAATACACAGTTTGGCAAATATGGACTTATTGCGGATAATCGAAAAGAGGGTAAAATGTAGAGCGTGGTTGCTAGCCCCACAAAGTCTAGAGCCAATCTAACAGAGGACCAAACTATACAGGAAAGCATCAGTTTTAGGCTTATTTTCGAATTGGACTACAAACAGCTCATTATATACCTAGGCCTTATATTCAATAATAATCCTACGGATACAATAAGAATGTCTTTCGGTGGTATTTTAACGGACTTTTAGGGTAAGGGTCAAAAGAGAGGATGTAAGCAATTAACATCATTCGATACTTTTGAGAAAGAATCAATGTTATTTCAAGAGTTATTGAAATATATAGGTATAGCTATTCTTATTGAAATTATAGTTCATAACAGGTGGGTCAAAAGTGTTTGCAGAGGTTTGAAGTGCTGCGAAGATACCGAAAGGAAAGATGCTAACACAAATTAAAAATATCACATTATGCCTACTTAACGATAATAAAAGTACGGTAGAAAAAAGAAAGAACATCAAACCTGATCACCGTTTGGGACAGAAACTTGCAGTTGAAGATAAATTGGACAGGAAAAATCATGAAGGCGGACGACCAATGGTGTTTACAAGCAAAATTTTTGAAAAAATAGAGGATCTTAAATTTCTTTAAGCATTAGAACTAATGTTACTGATAATAAAACTGCAAATCATTTCAATTTTCTTTCTACAATTTTATTATGATACGTAATTTAAGATTTTTTCAGTTCTTTCTACTACACCTCTGAATTTCAAGCAAAGAAAAAGCCCCTGCTCGATAGGCTAACACGATCCGACAAAATCAAAACGATAACAATGCTGATTGATAGATATCAATAGATATCATTGCTACCGGTACCGTATTGTCACTCAAGATGTTCTTTGTTAATCGAGTTACTTTGTAACAAACTAAAAATGCTTGACAAAGACACCTGCTTACTTAATGAATGTTTTTTGATTAATTTGATCGAATTTCCATTTAAGCGTGATACCACAGCACTCCTATATTAGGTATTCGTACATTAACTTAAAATGTACTATAATTTGGAGAATTGAGTCAATTGAGCTTTGGTCTAATATTATACTTTGTATCTATATGACTTTATTTTTGACCGATGTTCAATTTCCCATCATTCAGCATGCATTAGGGCTTAGGCTAATTCTTATGACCTATTTTTTAACAACATATTATGCAGACACTGAGACACAGATGTAAAGTAAGGTATGGACCAATTAAAGCTGACTCAAACTATGGTGCAAACCCTGCCTTACTCAGATTTACTGTTACCTAACTTTAATATTATAGGTACATAGGCTCTAGCATAGCTAGGCCGGTCTTAGCGTATTCATAATCTGCCTTATACGCGTAAGTTACGGTAGGTATTCTAAGATTCACTTTAATATTTATCGTAATAGAGTAGTTCTAAGACAATGGTTCCATATAAAGAATTCAATTACCTAATTAAGTATTTCTTACTAATCGTTTCCATATATCATAACATTTTCCGATATTGAGAAATGTTAATTTTTATACACTTTCTATTTGAACGCAGATATGTGATTTGAAATTTTGAATAGGTATGTGCTATTTATATACAAACGAACATCCTACTCAAGTTTGGGGGCTTTTTCTTCTAATGAAATTATGAATCTCAGAATAAGAAAAAACGAAATGCGAATATCTCTTATATAATTAGTTGTGAACAGAATACTTGATCGATTTAAATTCTGTTTACTGCGATATGTTACCTAAGCTCTACAAATTTAAAGCAATACCAGAATTTTTTTAATTTAGAGTGGAGAGGACCTTTAATCAGAGAATCCTCTCGAATCCTACAAGCAAATTTTTGATCAATTTGGAGTTACCCACGTGTCTAAAAAGCCAAAATCGAATCCTGAAAAAGATGGCGAATCAAAGGGCACCAGCAGTATGCCTCTTCTGAGCCAACTCAATGGTCAGAAAAGGCTTCCATGGGCAACAAAATACTCGAAAACTGATTTCTGAACTTTAATTTGAAACCACAAGATCAGAGTGGACCCTCGACCGCCCAACGGTTGGATCCGAGAGTGGCTCATGAAGGAAGCAAGTCCATGTTTGCGTTTGAATTGGCACCAGAGGGTGGCAGCATCATGTTGTGGTCTCGAATTATTGGTAACAATTTGGTTGGACCTCTTCTTGTGTCAGATAATATCAAAATGAACTTTAACAGCTATTGTGCATTACGGAGGGACAATTTTCTCTCCTGGTTGAATTCCTTATCCGATGGCGTCAAAAAGAATATCAGTTTTCAGTAGGATAATTTTCCAAGTCATGCTTTTCATTACACTAAAGGTTGGCTCGAATAACAAGGCAACACTGGCAAGAAGCTCATGGGTTTGCTTCCCACAGAATCCTAACATTCACCCCAAACTGAATCTGTGGTTGATAAACTGTATCTGTGGTCTTTTGTTTATAAATGATTGTTTGAGGTGATAAAACAATGTGTAAAACTCATTTAATATCAAGACTCTAATTAAATGAATAGGTCTAAATTTTTGATAGATTTACGTTCATAAAACTATACAATAAAATGTAATATGGACCTGTACAATGTTTCAAATACCATTTGTGTGTAATATTAAACACTCTTTTGGCATCTTTTTATGAACCCTGTTATATTATTTTACACTTTTGAGCCGTTTTTTATTGTTGACAAAATTTTATTAAGTATATAATGTTATTTATGTTAGTTTGGAAACCAATTTATTCGAGTTTTTAAAAGTGGATTTACTCTAAAGATCACGATTCCATTAGAAAATCAGAATGAAATTAATATTTTTGGCAAAAAATATCGATTTTAGTAAATTGCGAACACTTTTGACCCGCACTGTATATTTTTCTACCACTTTGTTCTTCTTTCTTCTTACCAATCATTGTGACTATTTTATTCTGGTCAAAAAGAGAAAAAAAATTCCTGAGCTATTTTAATGCGATATCACTATATTCCCTCGATATTAAAATCGTTTAATAATTATCAACATAGTAAAGAAATATCGAAGGAAAACACCCGGATATGTTTAATTGGAAGTGGCTTCATCACCCTCTGTTAGAGATATTACAGGAATTTTCTCATATGGTTATATTAATTAATAATAACAACACTGACTGGAATCCGAAACACGGTGATAAACTAAATCTTGGAAGTTTATAATACTATATTGTTAAAAGGAGATTATTTGATTTGAGTTACAAAGTATTGAAAGAATCATTTATGTTTAAAAAAGAAACTATTAAATATAAAGTTCCACCTCCCACAATGATCAGAATGCAATCATTTTTACCATTAAAATATTAAATACAACGTGTGCGATATATTGTACTAGATATACAATAATAATCACTATCTATTTCTATCAACTTTACTTAATTACCTTAACAGACTATGGAAGGTTATATTTTAGGCAGCATTTAATTATTTATTTGTCATATTGTTACTCGCATAACTCAAAAGGTCTTGGACTAAATTGCCTGAAATTTGGTGGAACGATTGGCCAATTTCTGGAACCACTTAGTAAAATTTTGGAAGCGATCCGGTCGGAGTTGAAGATCATTTATAACTCAATAACTTAAAAAATTATTCAACCAAGTAGCCTGAAATTTGGTTAAAGGTCAAGGTAATTTATAAGTGGCAGCGAAAGTATGCACTCTATGAGTGTTCGTCAACTAATTTCTCCCATATTTTACAGTTATCACTAGAGCCCAAACTTTTATGACCTTTAAGAAGGACATTTAAGGACCTCAAAGAAGGCAGTTTAGGACCTAAAAAAGGCTTTTTAAGAACTATAGATTCATTTTAGGGCCAAAAAATACATTTTAGGACTTATACATACGTACCTCTCTTTGAATAGTTTAGTATATTGATTATTAGCATTTTTATCTTTTTATTCATGGTAGAGTCTATGCTAAAAAATTGATGTGAAGAGTTACAGAAAACTAGGTACAGTGGTGACTATGCTAATTCTTGAAGTGATAGAAGTAGTTTATTCATATAATAATTCAGACAGATTTTGATTGAATTATAACATTCTGTAAATTTGCCAATGTATCCCATCAACTTTACCGACTTATTTAATTGTTAAATAGTATAAAAGCCCAAAATAAGACTTTTCATCATTAAAGGAATTTATGATATTTTAGGACTTTATGGCATTTTTGGACTTTATGTCATTTTTATGAACTATAATTCAAATATGTATATAACTACGTATTTATTTCTACAAAAATCTCTAAAATAACATGTCTTCTAAGGGTTTTGAATTTCTATAATTGCTTACTTCCCGTCGGTAACCAACCCTCTCAGAAAACCGTTTATACCATCTAACCAAATTATATGTTTCTATATCCCCATGTGTTTGTATCCAAACTAGGCCTATTTGTTTGATTTTCTGATTGTACCCTCATAGGCCTAAGTTTTAGTCTCTCCTGCCTAAACACTTGTTTAAGTCAGAATTTGCGCGACACTGGTTGGGGTAGGACATAATCATATACTGTTCTACCCTCTATTCCGATCATTCTCATAACCATATTTGCCAAACAGTGTATTTTTATATTTGTGCCTATAATAAAATTGAACCGGTCATTACCCGCTTTCATTTCCTGTGTAATTGATAGACATTAATTAGATCAGTTACTGAATTATAGAAATAAAGAATAAACAATTAATTCTGAAGGGATAAATTCACATATATTCCCATTAAAATTTGAAAGTCTAGTGTCAATTCTCAAACCCAAGAAGTGATCATAACATCATTTTATGACTTTATGGCATTTTGTGGATTTTTGACATTTTAGGACTTTAGGGCATTTGTCCGGGCTCTAGTTATCACATATAATTTTGCAGTGCTTGGACAAGTGTCTTTTCTTTAAAATCGGAAACTTACTAATAATGTGCACCTGTATGTAATTTGTATGATAATTATATTATGTAGATATTGATTGTTTATCTCTCAACATCTATCTTTTTATTAGTAGGATGCTCTCAAAGTCTCGTTGCTTTTGAAGTGAATAACTGAAATTAATAAATATGATATTGTACAAAAATATACTCAATTAATAGAGCCCGGACAAATGCCATAAAGTCCTAAAATGCCATAAAATGCCAAGAAGTCAGTAAATGCCATAAAGTCCTAAAATATCATAAATTCCAAAAACGATGCAAAGTCTATTTTTGGACTTTTTATGCTATTTAATAATTTGTTAAGACGGTAAAGTTGATGGGTTATATTGGCAAATTTATAGAACGTTATAATTCAATCAAAATTATATATAAATAAACTACTTCCATCACTTCAAGAATTAGCATAGTCACCACTGTATCAAGTTTTCTGTAATTCTTCACATCAATTTTTTAGCACAGACTGTACCATGAATAAAAAGATATAATTGCGAATAATCAATATGATAAACTATTCAAAGAGAGATGTATGTATAACCTAGTAATATTTACAACAGAAAAACTGTCAGTTGACAAAAATTGTGTTTTTTCTTGTAAGTGGTTTTTCCTATACAACAGTTTCAGAATATCTTATTGGTCTAATTGTCTAATATATGGTTTGTTAAGTCTGAGGTTGTCTATGCGAGGGTTTGCTTCAAATACAAATCTCGAATTTTATATTGGAATTAGTTTCATTTCATGAATTTCAATCTACATAACTTTTTTTATAATACTTTTAGGTTAAATTTTAATACAGATACTATAAACTAGATTCATTGAATTATTAAGGAATGAACTGTTTATTTGTTTTAACTATTTTTTTATTTAAACGGACTATAAACTGTTGATTTTATATTCCAAAATGCTAATTTATTCGTTGTAAATACTCATTGATTAATCCTAAAAGGGTATGTTTGAGTCCTAAACTGCCTTTTTATAGGTTCCAAAAGTCCGGGCTCAATTAATAAATAATCATCTCAAAAAATGACAGCTTTTCATTTGATAAAAATTGGATGACCTATTACGCTGCATCTTCGTCAAAGAATACTACAGAAAGGTGTAATCAATTTGAAAAATAATTAATCAATTAATAATAAAGTTTTACTAATTAATTTATCATTTTCCAGGAGCGGAAATCCACCAGACTACGCTGTTGGTATCGATTTGGGTACAACAAACTCGTGCATTGGAGTTTTCAGAAATGGCCATGTTGAGATCATCGCTAATGAACACGGTAAAAGGATAATTCCATCTTATGTGGCTTACAGTGACGATGAACATATAATTGGAGACTTTGCCAAAATGCAGTCTTCATCAAATCTAAAGAATACCATTTATGATGCTAAAAGAATGATTGGTAGGAAATTTACCGATTCTGCCGTTACCAAAAAATTGTCTACTTGGCCCTTTGAAGTTGTGAATAGTGAGGGTAATCCTAATATCAGAGTAACTCAGGAATCTGGAACAAAATTAGTTACCCCTGAAGAAGTATCTGCTTCAATACTGAAAAATCTCAGAGATTTCGCTAGCATGTATCTGGACCAAAATGTTACGAAAGCTGTAATCACAGTTCCTGCTTACTTCAACGACTCCCAGCGTCAAGCAACCATTGATGCTGGCAAAATTGCTGGGTTTGAGGTGTTGAAACTATTAAATGAACCAACTGCAGCAGCAATTACTCATGGATTCGGGAAAGGAAAAGATGAAAAGAACATTTTAGTGTTCGATTTGGGAGGTGGCACGTTTGATGTTTCCATTCTCACAATACAAGGGAATAAATTTGATGTAAGAGCTGTGAGTGGTGATGGTGATCTTGGAGGACGGGATTTTGATAATTTGCTAGTTGAGTATGTTGTAGAACAGGTGAAACGTAATAAAGGAGTGGATTTATCCACAGATACTAAGGAAATGGCCATCATTCAACAGAAGTGTGAAATTGCCAAACAAAATTTATCTTTTTGGAAAACCCAGAAAATACAGATTGAGAACTTTAAAATGAATCTGGATGTAAATTTGGAAATCACAAGAAGTCGTTTCGAAGACCTGTGTGATGATTTGTTTGAGAATACTCTTGGTCCAGTACAGAAAGCTTTGTCAGCATCTAAACTATTGAAGGAGGATATTCATGAAGTAGTTCTCGTTGGAGGATCAACTCGCATTCTTAAAATACAAAGCATTCTTCGGGAGTTTTTCGATGGTAGGGAATTGAAAAAATCTCTCAATCCTGACGAAGCTGTGGCTTGTGGAGCAGCTATTTTGGCTGCAGGAATGAGCTTCGATTCTAGCATGGTTGAAGTTAGTGACGTCATTCCAGTGGCATTAGGTATAAATACACTAAACGATTTACAATTAATAATTGTACCGAGTAATAGTAAAATTCCTGTTAAAATAAAGGAAAGACGATGTACAGTTGGTGACCTTCAAAAAAGTTTCAGAATCATAATACAAGAAGGAGAATCCAAATATTCAAAGGACACTAACGTACTAGGGGAATTCATTTTGGATAATATCACGCTAGCTCCTGCTGGAAAGACAAAAATGGACGTCACCTTTGAAGTAGATTCCGATGGCATCTTGCACGTCTCTGCAATAGAACCTCAATCTAAGAGTACCAATCAGATTACCATTGAGAGCTACAAAGGAAGGCTGAGTGAGCAAGAAATAGATAGAATGACGAGAGAAATGGCTTTGGTGGAGTTGAAGAATTAAATATTTCACTTTGATATATATCTTATTAGTCTTGTGTTATAGTAGCAGGATAAGTGAATCGATATTATTTAATATTATGATCATAATTTTTAAAATTATTTTGTGGAACATATAACTGTTGGGTAGATGTTTAGATATGCTGGTACATCAAGGATGTGAGGGAACATGTGGAGGCTATCATTGGGGTGATTTCCAATGTTCTGTCTGAAGGTGTCTACCAATTGACTGGTGTACGTTTTATTTTAGTTCTGTTTTTTTTTTTGTGGAACAAAGTGTGTTTTATAAAAAGTAATGTCTCAATAATTATTGATTAATATTTAATAGCTATATATACCATACAATTAAGAAGGTTATATACTTATTATATTACCTAGTTTTGTAACACTCAAAACTCTTTAATTTCATTTTCATGTCTGTTTATTCAGGAGCCTCAGGAGAATAAACATCAAGTCTGTAGTTTCAGTGTGTCACCTCTATTATGAAAATTTTCGCTTATTTTTTTTTTTTTTTTAACTAACCAAATTAGGAAGAAATTAAAATTAAAGGAATGTAGAGGTGGTACGTAACTATTTTCATAATAATGGCTAAGTAACTTTGAGTTTTGTTGGTTTATTATTGAAAAGTGTTTATGTTACCTTTTGCTTCTATTCTTATATATTTCAATTTAGATATACTGATATATTTATTAGATATATTTTCTAAAGGTGAAATAAAATTTTGTTCCTTTTTTAATATTGGCTTTAGAGCTATCGTTGTTTGATACTTTATTTATAATCAAATATCGAAATAGGCTAATATACAAAATAGACAAAAATTATCGATGGAAATACCAGAGGCTCAAGGAAAGACTGTAATTATAACTATTTAAGTAATATTGCTCCACTCGATTTTTTTATTAATCTATTCATTAGAGCTAAGGTTACTGATTACGAAACTGCAGCCAATTTAAAATTTGGTTCTATATTTTCATTATAATATGTAATTTATATTATTCTTGTGATTTCTCTTCTAACCTCATAATTTCAAGCGAAGAAGAAAAAAAAAATCCATTGATTTTGAAAATTCAAAACTGCAATAAAGCTTTTAGACATATTATGAATGGCTACCTGTACCACTTTCTAGATTCTAAAATACTAGGTAGCTAGCTACCTAAAAGTGTATCTATATACCTAATTACCATTAAATTTACGATAACACGTGATAAGTTAGACTGCAGTCTTGTTCTTCTATTGAATCTTAGAAAGAGTGAAAGTTGATATAATTAATATCAACAGAGTACTTAATCGATTTCTTTTCTGTTAACTGTTATATGACCTTAGCTATACAAATTTAATAGCAATTCCAGATCTTTTTAATTTTGAGTGGAGAGGACCTTTAAGTAAATTTAAATATTATTCTTGAAATTATAACTGACAATTTAAATTGTTTATCACTCTGAATGAAAAATGTGAATAAAAATAGTTTTAATATATTTTTTAATGAATTGAAATCTAATAACTTTATCTTGGAATTTCTTCAAAAGATAATTAAAAAAGAATCGCGATTACAATATAACTTGAATATAATAAAGTATAACTTGTTTCAATTTCCTTAGTATTATCTGTTTTCAGTTCACATTTCTCTTTACGTCACACTGAAGTTCCTTGTAGTTTATGAAGAGTTTAAATGAAGTCATTCACTTTTGCCATTAATTTAGCGAAGAGAAATATATAACATGGAAATAAACCTGAGTTTGGTAGTGACTTTCGTCAATCTTCCATCACCCAAATGTGCAATCTAAAGGTGAAACCTGGATTACCTGAAGGTAAGATATCTACAGGTAAAATATCTAAAGGTAAGATATCTACAGGTAAAATATCTAAAGGTAAGATATCTACAGGTAAAATATCTATAGGTAAGATATCTACAGGTAAAATATCTACAGGTAAAATATCTAAAGGTAAAATATCTAAAGGTAAGATATCTACAGGTAAAATATCTAAAGGTAAAATATCTACAGGTAAAATATCTAAAGGTAAGATATCTACAGGTAAAATATCTAAAGGTAAAATATCTAAAGGTAAAACATCTACAGGTAAAACATCTAAAGGTAAAACATCTAAAGGTAAAACATCTAAAGGTAAAATATCTAAATGTAAAACATCTAAAGGTAAAATATGTAAAGGTAAGATATCTAAAGGTAAAATATCTAAAGGTAAAATATCTACAGGTAAAATATCTAAAGGTAAAACATCTAAAGGTAAAACATCTACAGGTAAAACATCTAAAGGTAAAACATCTAAAGGTAAAATATCTAAAGGTAAAACATCTAAAGGTAAAACATCTAAAGGTAAAACATCTAAAGGTAAAATATGTATTGCTTATATTGCACACGGACTGATTTTCTGCCTGGGAAAAACTGCAAGAAAAACTCAACTTCCACTAAACCATTGGAAGAAAATCCTCGTTCTTCTGGAAATTAATACAGGCCGGCCAAGCTTTAATTACCAAATCACTACTCAGTTCAATTACCAAACGGTAGTTAAAGCGGGGGAGAGTAACAAGAAATATATAATTGTCACTTTTTGATTATACACACATCTCATTTTCTATGAGTTATGATGAAGGAAAATTTGTTTTAGAGTTAGAGTACTATCAAAGCCTATTAATAAACAGAGTCTGTGTCTGTGATGAAAATTTGAAGTAGTGAATTTATTAAATGTTTTAAATTCCATCCATAGATTAACTCTCACTCAGTATAGGAGAGTAATTAATAGATACTTAGACTGCTATAATTATTGTGCTACATTTAACAAACAGCAATTTTATCGTCTGTGGAATATTTTTGGTAGTAGGGTACTAAGTTCCAAGTTATTGTTTGGTTCTACATTCTCGGACACGTCACAAAGGAAAATATAGTAATTATTATTTAACTTCTATTCTAATTTGTATCGTGAATACCATTTTAGGTAGGAGTTGAATAATGATTATTATATAGGTAGAGAGTTTCAAGTGTTTGAAAATATGAAACCATGCGATAACACGGAACTAACCCTAAAATGGTTGAATTTCTGAACCAATTGCTTTTAATAACCTCATCTGGATTATAATTTTGATGTTTTTTTAGTTACTGTGAAATAATCACGAAAAAATTGTCTCCGTTTTCTATATTTTTACGAACGATAATTATTTCGAATAAGTTTCGAAATTATAACCATTTTTATAAATGCGGGCTGTAATTAAAGCAGGGCCTGTCAGTATTGAACAAAAAAGAGTCTTCTAAATGGTGGAAAAGGTATCTATTCTAATTAAATATTCACGAATTAAAAAGTTATTTTTTTAATACTGACTTTACCAAAGAAATTATAATATTTTTATTTTGATAATTTCTTCAATGTGATGCAACAACATGGTTAGTAGGTTACTCAGGGAAATAGGGACCTCTCCAATTACTCCTGGTTAATAAGTTAGTAATAACCGTAAATATTTTATCTTAAACTATGTAATTTCTTAAGGTACTCAGATAGATTTTACCAGACATGATACAAGGGACTTAGTAGTCGATGACATGAAGAGACGTCAACGCACGAGGGGCTACTTATATACCAATAATCTTTGGCACACGTTATGTAGATTATTTAGCAGGGATAAGGGATAGATTTACTTAAATTGGTGCAAAATCCAATTACAGTCACTGGCAATGAACTTCAGAATTAGTGTTGGTTCTTGGTCATTAGTGTTGGTTCTTGGTCATTAGTGTTGGTTCTTGGTCATTAGTGTTGGTTCTTGGTCATTAGTGTTGGTTCTTGGTCATTAGTGTTGGTTCTTTGTCATTAGTGTTGATTCTTTGTCATTAGTGTTGATTCTTGGTCATTAGTGTTGGTTCATGGTCATTAGTGTTGGTTCTTCGTCATTAGTGTTGGTTCTTGGTCATTTGTGTTGGTTCTTGGTCATTTGTGTTGGTTCTTGGTCATTAGTGTTGGTTATTGACAATTAGTGTTGGTTCTTGGTCATTAGTGTTGGTTCTTGGTTATTAGTGTTGGTTCTTGGTTATTAGTGTTGGTTCTTGGTCATTAGTGTTGGTTCTTTGTCATTAGTGTTGATTCTTGGTCATTAGTGTTGATTCTTGGTCATTAGTGTTGATTCTTGGTCATTAGTGTTGGTTCATGGTCATTAGTGTTGGTTCTTCGTCATTAGTGTTGGTTCTTGGTCATTTGTGTTGGTTCTTGGTCATTTGTGTTGGTTCTTGGTCATTAGTGTTGGTTCTTGGTCATTAGTGTTGGTTCTTGGTCATTAGTGTTGGTTCTTGGTCATTAATGTTGGTTCTTGGTCATTAGTGTTGGTTCTTGGTCATTAGTGTTGGTTCTTGGTCATTAGTGTTGGTTCTTGGTCATTAGTGTTGGTTCTTGGTCATTAGTGTTGGTTCTTGGTCATTAGTGTTGGTTCAAGTAGATCTCGAGTGCGTTTCCGCTGCAGTGATAATCTTGGTACTCCCTTCGTGCAATATTCTCTAATATCGCTTATGTAACCAAGATTGGCGTTCGCTACGTCTGTAAGCTAAGATTGGGATTTGGCCGTAGGTTTGGAAACAAAAGAACCCGTAGATTTGGTGTGTCTCCGTCAGAAGTGGGCAGCGCTACTTTGAAAAGCAGCGGAGCTGCCGCTGCCGCTACATGCATAATAATGTAGCGGTGCTGCCGCTACCGCTACATTTTCAGGAAAGCAGTGGCGCTACTTTCCAAAAAATTATCATATATGCTGTAAAATTGTATTTATCATATTTACGGCCACGTGCAGTGTATAAATTAATTGTTGGTTACATGCAAGAATAGGAACCAATTCCAAATAGCTACGAAACATAACTGTCCTTGATCAAGAGAGAACTCAAGAGGAAACCATTGGAAACTAATGATGGAGTTTTAAAGAGAGTCTAACTCGCCACTGTAGAATACTGACACTAATTGCCTATGTTTCACCTATTTCCAGGCCTCTTTCGAAGGATACACAACAAAGTAAAAATATCGTTTTTTAAACAAAATAAAAAATTATGAAAAGTTTTCCATAAAACTACATGCAAAAATGCGCTGCCCTTTCTCGAGATTGTGCAAAATCGGCCAATTGTGCGGTACATATTTAGTATATTTGTCGAAATACAATTATGAGAAAGCAAGATATGATCAGCCAAAATCTGGCCACATCACTTGACTAGATTTATAGCAGTTATACCTACTATCGTTATCTGTGACAATTTGTAAAAGAAAAAGAAAAATTTTGATGATTAGAAGGAGCAATCATGTAAATTTGTTGTATTTACCAAATTATTTTGATTTAAATTAAATTAATTGAGCAGATATAAGTTAAATTGAGAAGAAGTCCATATAAATAGATTCAAATTAGTTGATAGGCTGGTTAGGAACAATTGTTAATTCAGGCAGAACGGAATAACCATCCTGGTTATCCAACAGCTTTAGGTGGTCTTTAGACTCTGGTTTAAAGCCACCAAAATTGTGAAGAAGAAGAACAATTGTTAAACAAAAGAGTTATGGTTGAATTAAGCCTAATACCTAAAATCAATGTATTACGATAAACAAAAATAACAAATCATTCGCTCATTATTTCATATAGGTATACAA
The DNA here is from genome assembly GCA_947561585.1 of Caprella mutica. Taxonomy (NCBI): domain Eukaryota; kingdom Metazoa; phylum Arthropoda; class Malacostraca; order Amphipoda; family Caprellidae; genus Caprella; species Caprella mutica. The sequence continues at coordinate 47,979 of CANNZV010003174.1, read as the reverse complement.
TTTACTGTTCTAATAACGTACATACGAACCAAATACGTTCAGTGCACAACATCAGCAACAGTTTCGAAGATTTTAGGAGATTAAAGGAGTCTTTCTACCATTATCATAGAAGAGAATTGGGGGTGCTTATGTCCAAGTTTTCTACCATGTTCACTCCTTTAATTAAAGGGGGGAATTTCCTATAATATCAGATGATTTCACCCATAATCATAGAAGTTTTTGCAGAGGAAGTTATGATATAATTAACATCCTATATAATCTTCCATAAATCGGTGTATTCAACCCCTAAGATCTCTGTAATTATCCTAAAAAAGAATATAGGTACTACCCGATATAGCTACCACCATAATATGAAATAAATTCACCTATGATTTTAGAAGATGAGGAAGTTTTGATCTAATTAACATCCTATAGTCTATCATATATGGGAGGATTCACCACCGAAAATCTCTGTTATTATCTGAAGAAAGAAGATAATATCTGATAGCTATACCGCCATTACACAAGAAAATATAATAGGTTGGTACTTGTTTATACAACCCAATAGATAAATGTTAAATAAATAAATTTGTTGAAGTTCACTTATCTATTAATCATCAAAAAAACAAAATATTAAAAAGTTTATGAAAAAAAAATCATTTAACCACAAGCTCATCTCTTTTTAAACACAATCCTACTTCAAATTTATAGCTCTTTAAAATTATTGATAATTTTGAATTTTAGAGCCTAGCCTTCACTTATTCGACAGTAGAAAAAGGTACATAAAATGAAAGAGTAAGGATAGTAAAAAATGTTCAATTAACTCGTTCTTTAATAAAAAAGAATAAGTTGTATTGAAATACCATTTCACTCTACTCTTCTTTCGGATTAGCTACAGATTGATCCGAAACTGAACGGTAGCTATAACTTCTTCTCAGTTCCTTGATCTTGTGGGACATCTCTTGCAGTGGCAAGCATCTCATCGAAAAATATGATATTTTCTAATACAGGGTGTCCCAAAAAAACCGATACCCAAGTTTTAAAAGCTGTAATTCAAAAACTATTAGACTAACAATTAATTGGAAAGTTACATTTTGTTTCTCATCATTTTTTCTATCTCTATACAAAATTACAGCTGAATTTATCAAATAGTTTTCTATAAGCAGCATTTTTAGTGACCGATACTAAAAACCGGTTTGAGCACTTTTGTTAAACTTCCAATTTTATGATATTTGAACCATGCTTTTAATGACTTTTCACCGTTTTTAAAATAGTTTAATAAAAACATTAATAAAAATCATAAAAAAACATTTGTCTAAATGACACTGACATATAATAACAATCGAATTGTTCCTCCAATTATTTTTTCCTTCAGTGTGTCCTTCGTTTTCATTTAGCATAATTTTAGTGACAGATACTAAAAACTTGTTTGTGCACTTACAGTAAAACTTTGCACACTTTAAGTAAACTATTCTGCAAGAAAAAGTGAAATAGACTTTACTAAATTTCTATTCAACAGAATTGTAAATTTCGATTTTAAGTGGCATCTTTACAAGATGCACGAGCGGAACAAACTCCTCGATTCCGATCATCCTCGGCAGATGAATTTTGCCCAATGGTTTTTGCAAAGAAATGTTCAATTTATGGATGACAATGTGGTTCACGTTGAGTTAAGACGCTTTTCATTTGAATAATTATTTTTCTATTTTTTCTCAGAGAAATTTTCGAACCAGTGGGCCAAATTATTCGGCAACACTGCATTCCTCAACTAAAGATTCATTTAGTTTCCGAATCCTGTGAATGTAGGTTGTGCGTTTTCTTGATCACTTAGTGGTGCCCGATAATTTATTAGATTTGGAAATTTGTTATTCTTTAAGTTAGTATATATTAGGAAGATTAAAAATAGTAGTAGTTTTCAAACCTTTTTATTTTTGTATTTATGTTTAAATAGCTTAGCCTAAGAAGACTTTAAAATTTACCTATTTAAACCTTGCGCAAAATTTAGTATTTCGTAAATCCTAGTTTCATTCCATTTCATTCAAGTTCTTATCTATTAGATTTAGTTTAAATTTACTATCGTACTTTATTTTCCATGTTTCTATTTATCTGGTAGTCTTCCTCTATGAAGTCCCTTGTAATTTCCTAGTTCCTTTTTATTAATTAATTATTATTAAAACTCCTTATTTACATTATTTTGTCCACTTTAATCTAGTATTTTGAATTAGTTCATATCAAAATTTAGCCATTAATTGATTATTATATTTAACGTGCATTTTCGGGCACCACAAGGTTAAGGATTTGTATTATTTTCTCTATCTAATAGAGAGCCGTTATCGTTAATATTTATTTTCCTATGCTTGTTTACAGTCATATAATTTTTGTTCCATACAAATTGCTCTACATTGAAAATTTAAATATTTAAGTTTGGTCTATCCACAATTATAATGTAAGTAAAATGCTGTGCTAGTTATTAAAACAGTTAAAAATCTTGATTAAACTACCTCATTAAAATAGTGTTAAAAAGTTCTTTTAAAATCTTGTAATAGTTATTGATTGAAATATGATTTATAGTTATTAAATACTTGTGCATTTAATACAATTTAATGTTTGAAACTGTAATAGATTTATATAGCTGATTTTTTGTAACCTTGTATTACAGTTACGGGCACGGAGTAAACACCTGAAGAATCGAAAACTTTTTCTTCCCCGTTGAATTATTAGTGGCTCTAGAACCACATGAAATCCTCTGATTATTGCAAAAATTAATAGTTCAGAACAGTAAATTATAATTTACGGAAATAAATTTCAATTGGAAAGAAGTTGCTGTAAGCTTCACTACAACTTCGTTCACCTCAAACTTCTTGGTGACGGTTGATTTCAATTGTACGAGCGGAACAATAAAATTTTAAAATGTCTGTGCAGCATACACCGGTCACTCAAACTAAAAGCGGAAGATTCGTGAAACCAACCTTCACCCAATTGTCGAAAAAACTCCGCTATTGCTCTGAAGAGTTGGATAAATGTTTCGACACTGATATGAACAGTATGCTAAAACCTGATCTACTGTTCGTCAAAACTAACCTTATATGTTGCTGGTCTAAATACTGTACAGCACTTGAAAACATTATCGAGTTCTTGACAGCTGAGAATGCATATGATGAACTAACTCAGCATAAAAATGCTTTCGACTCTGCTAAAAGAAATGCGAAGATGTTTTCATGCAAGCTCAAATGGAAACTATTTGGCTTAGGCTACGAAGATTATTCAGATATCGATAATTTATCTGACATCACCTCCGCTTCTAAAATGTCTAAAAATCGACTGAACAAAGTAGCTGAGATGACACGACAAGCAGTTCTACAAAAAGAAAGTTACTGTGAGGAAACTACCATGTTACCTACTATGGTTAGTGTTTCAGAAAATGGCAATGCGACAATTGTGAATATTCCATGTGAAGCTGCCTCCAGTTTACCAAATCCTAATGATAAAGACCTTCCTGTATATTCTTCTGATAGTTTCAAAGCTACCCTACGGGCCTTCACGCCTACTGCTGTGGCTAACGATAATACAGAACTCAAAGATTCGTTGCGACGCTTGTCAGAAAGGAGGACACTAGATTGGCTATTTGAAGAAGATTCTCTACCAGATATAAGCGTGCCTCAAGAGTTCGATGAACCTAACATAGTAACTACGATACCGACCATTTCAACTTCTCAGAATTCGTATCACCATGAAGCCCCGCCTTTGAATAATAGCCAGCCAAGTGTCAGGCTAAAGAACACCTACACTTCTTTCCCAACGCAAAGTACCATCAAGTTGAATACGGTTTACTCAAAACCAATCAACTCGACGATACCAGCTCCTTCATACTTCACAGCGGGGAGAACTTCGATTGAAAACGACACCCCAAAACTCGACTCTGCCAGCAGATACCTCCTCTTAATGGAGCTGAAAAGAACACCAGTTTCACCATTTTCTGGAAGCCCTCAATACTTTTTCACTTGGTGGACTTCTCTGAATAACAAAATGAGTCCTCTTGCTCCTTCTCCATGCGATCAAATCGAAATAATCGAAGCCCATACAGTTGGAAGTCCAAACGAGTTGGTGAAATTGTATAAGAACGTCCATTCTCAAGACTTTAACCAGGCGTTAGAGATCATAACTAGAAAGTTGAAACAAAGATTTGGTAACGTGGCTGACATAGCAAGTTCTCTAAGGCAGAAACTAGCGTCCTTTCCTGAAATACGAGCTGAAGAAGCTTCGGCAAATGCTGCTAGAAAACTGCGACAATTATCAGACGTATGTATGCTGGTGCAGGCACATATGAGTAACATTCAAGAATTAGGAACTCAACTTCGGCAGCGGATTAGAAGAAGTCAGACGTAAACTTCCAGAACACCTAAACGGTAAATGGAGAGTTCACAAAACTAAATACACGAACTCCTATGGTATCCACCCTCCGTTCAGTGAGTTCTGTTCTTGGTTGGACGATCAAGCTCATATTTTGTGTTCAGATTTACCATTCATGTCAGATAATTGTACAAAACCAGTTAAAGTCAAAAATCCTTCTGCTACTGTATATAAAGTAGATTCCTGTGAACAACCTGTATGAAGAATTTTAAATGTAGCTTGCATAGATCAGATACTCATGACTTAAAAGATTGCATAGCATTTAAACAACTAGATCCAAAAACCAAAAAACTCATAGTGCACAGTCATCAGCTGTGTTTTAAATGTTTAGGTAATCATTTCTCGAAATCTTGTATTAAGTCAGTAGAATGTAAAATATGTAAATCATCAAATCACATAACAGAATTTCACATTGAAAATAATTTGAATTACAGACCTCTTAAGCCTAACCCTTTATCTCCAAATGCATTTCGTAAAGACCATAAAGTCCTAAAAACTCAGTTCAAAGGTTTGGGTAAAAGCTGTAGCAAGACTATCTTGGTAGATGTACGTGCACCTCATTACTCCAACGAAGTCGTAAGAGTCTATGCAATAATAGACGAACAGAGTAACCGTTCATTCGCCTCTCCAGCCTTACTGAACAAACTAAAGGTAAACTCGCCAACGCACGACTTCAAGTTGACAACTTTGACAGATTCGATGAAGCGAAAAGGCCGTGTAGCAAGAAATCTGACAATAAAAGGATCGAGAGAAAATACCACTTACGTTCTCCCATCAGTCATCGAAAATGAAATTCCAGATACAAAGTACGAGGTAGCCTATCCTGATCTCGTAAGACAACAACCTCATCTCTCTCACTTAGCTTCAAATTTCGCAGAGATGGATCCCAACGCAGAAGTCTCCCTTCTAATAGGGCGAGATGCCCCTGAACTAATGGCAACACACATGGAGAATACTATCTCACCATACGCACATAAGACTCCTCTCGGCTGGGCCATCGTAGGAGAGATGTGCCCTGAGCAAATAGAATCAACGTACAGGACAGATTATACCGCGCTCAGGACTCAGTGTGAAAATGATCACTTCATGACAGTTCTCGGGTTCCCTAAAATTCAAGCAGGTATTTTTGAGAAGCATGCCGACGATGAAGAGACTAGTCTTTCTATTGACGATAAAAGATTCATATCAATTATTGATAACAACACTTCTCTAACCGAAAACGGCAATTTGCAATTTCCCTTACCATTTCGTAAACCTGTCGTTAACTTCCCTGATAATCATAATGCAGTGTACAGACGTCAGAAGTGTTCTTTGGACAAAATTAAATATAATGGAGATAAACTGAACGGTTGCTTAAAATTTATGTCAAATTTGATAGAAAATAAACACGTTGAAAGGGTACCTAAAAGTGAATTGAAAAAACCTGTCGGTTCTACTTGGTTCCTACCTTTGTTCCCAGTCGAGCACCCTAAAAAGCGAAAAATTCTTTTAGTTTTTGACAGTGCTGCAACTTTTCAAGGGACTAGCTTGAATGGAAACTTGCTATCTGGTCCTGATCAAAATAATAAACTCTACGGTGTTTTACTAAGATTTCGTGAAAACCCTGTGGCATTCATAGCCGATATCGAGTCAATGTTTCATTGCTTTTATGTTTTGCCTGAGCATAGGGATTTCATGCGATTTTATTGGTTTGAAGGCAACGATCCCACGAAAGATTTAGTCCAGTATAGAGCATTATGCCACATATTCGGGAACACTAGTTCTCCTAGTGTTGCCATCACTGGGTTACGAATTGCAGCTTCTTCATTGCTTGATAGAAAAGATTCTAACAGTGTTCTTGCTTACAGATACTTGCAGAAAACATTTACATGGACGACGGTGTTTCTTCTGCAGGTACCGCCCAACAAGCCATAGACATCGTAAACAAATCTAAGGAAGCATTATCCCTCTACAACATTAGACTACACAAGGTTCTTTCAAACAACCCCGAAGTGTTGAGTGCGTTTCCCTCTTCAGATATCGCTGACGACGTCTTCGATCTGAAAAATTTCAATAAAACTCACAGGACATTGGGGGTTTCCTGGAATTTCAAGTTAGACTTGTTCTCAATGCAGCCTAACATCCCCGAACGACCATTTACTAGAAGGGGTTTGCTTTCTGTTGTTAATTCTATCTTCGATCCTATGGGATTCGCAAGTCCAGTGGTCTTAGAGGGAAAACTCTTGCAGAGGGAAATAATCCCAAGCAAAACATCTAAAACAGATTCCTCTTATGATTGGGACGATGAATTACCAGAGATATTCGAAAGCCGCTGGAAGAAATGGCAGGGGTCTCTCACACAACTAAAAGAAATAACAGTGCCAAGGTGTTATACTCCAGAGAACTTTGGTGACGTGGCCTTTAGAACTCTTCACGTATTCGCAGATGCTTCAAAAGATGCAATTGGTTACGTTGCGTATCTACATAGCATTAACTCTAGGGACGATATAAGTGTCTCATTTGTAATGGGGGACAGTAAGGTTGCACCAAAATCTGCCTCCTCAATACCCCGGTTGGAACTTTGTGCCTCAGTTGGCGCAGTTCAAGCAGCTGCATTCATAAAAAGGGAATTAAACCTTTCATTTGACGATTCGTATTACTACAGCGACAGCCAAGTAACTTTGGCGTACATAAGAAACGAACAAAAAAGGTTCATAAAATACGTCAGTAGACGCGTCGAAATAATTCGCATGTATAGTGACCATGCAAAATGGAACTACGTTTCGTCTAGTAACAACCCCGCTGATATATCGACTCGTCCTCAAAATGCCTCTTCTCTTATGAATTCAACTTGGTTAACCGGACCCTCAAAACTACGAGAAGCTTCTCTGGAGGATTTGCCGATTAAAGAAAAGATGAAAATAACTTTGACAGAGCTACCAGAGTGTATTGATGAATTTGGCAACACACTATTCACTAATGAAGGAAGCGAGGACAACAGCATCATAGAAATGTTGAACAGAGTAAACAACTGGACAAAGGCAGTTCGGGTAATGCAAAACGTCCTACAATTTCTACAAAAAACTGGTTCACCAAATTCAAAGGAGACTACCTTCATGAATTTGAGGGCGAAAGCAATTGAACTGTTGATAAAGAATGTGCAGAGAAATTACTATGGCGATATCATCGCCATCTTGGAGGGCAAAAAAGACCTTTTGCTTTCTCATAAGCTAAACAACCTTTGTCCATTCATCGACGAAAAGGGCATTTTAAGAGTAGGTGGGAGATTGAAACAGTCTGACCTTACGATGGAAAAGAAACGCCCTATCATTATTCCTGCTCATGCAAGAATGACCGAGCTGATAATAAAGCATAACCACGTTAAGTCCGGTCACCAAGGAAATCACATCACACTTGGAGCCATCAGGAACGCTGGTTTTTTCATTGAAAAAGGAAAGGCAACCATCAAGAAATTCATAAACGGCTGCGTGATGTGCAGCAAAATGAGAAAAGCTCCTGAGGTGCAGTTAATGGCAGAATTACCCTCCGACCGAGTGACACCAACTGCCCCATTCGTGTCGACTGGTATAGATGTGATGGGACCTTTCATTGTTCATGACGGGGTAAACACTCGTCGAACAAGTGGAGGGAAGAAAACATGGGTAGTCGTATTTACTTGCCTCTCCTCTAGGGCTGTACACATTGAAATGCTGCCCTCACTTGATACAACTGCTATGCAAAACGCAATAAGTAGATTTACATCAACAAGAGGACCATACAGTTTAATAAGAAGTGATCGAGGAACTAACTTTATTGCTGCTAATAAAGAAACCAGCTTGAAACAACTGAGAGATTCATTAGACTCGGTTGGCTGTAAGTGGATATTTAACCCACCCCACGCCTCTCACTTCGGTGGAGTGTGGGAACGCAAAATAGGACAGATCAGGAGAGCACTAGATTTTTCTCTCATGCAAATGAAAGGGAAGATTCTTTCTCGTGACGAGCTGCACACGCTCTTGGCTCAAGCTGCATCAATCGTGAACTCTACTCCACTCTACGAAACCTCTTCGGACCCGAACGACCCATTACCAATATGTCCTCGGCAAATTCTAACTCTGAGAGGGAATCAGGAGGAAGTCGTTGGGGAGTACACAGAGGATGACGTTTTACAGTACGGTAGTAAAAGATGGAGACGCGTAGAATTTCTGATCGAACAGTTTTGGAATAAATGGCAAACGTTCTACATTCAAGAATTGCAGAAGCGACGCAAATGGACCAAGAAGAGGAGACCGCTTGAAGAAGGAGACTTCGTGCTGATCGTCGACAAGAACATTCCTAGAAAAAATTGGCCAGTGGGGGTAATAGAAAAAGCGATGAAAAGCAATGATGGTGTTGTCAGAAAAGCGAAAATAAGAATGTGTAAATTTGGAAATCTTAAAAGTAGTGCTCCTATCTTAGAAAGACCAATTTCGAGTATTGTGTTATTAATGCCAGTTGAAAATCTAAGTAAGCATTGAAATGCTTAGCGGGGAGTGTGCTGTGCATAATTATTTTTCTATTTTTTCTCAGAGAAATTTTCGAACCAGTGGGACAAATTATTCGGCAACACTGCATTCCTCAACTAAAGATTCATTTAGTTTCCGAATCCTGTGAATGTAGGTTGTGCGTTTTCTTGATCACTTAGTGGTGCCCGATAATTTATTAGATTTGGAAATTTGTTATTCTTTAAGTTAGTATATATTAGGAAGATTAAAAATAGTAGTAGTTTTCAAACCTTTTTATTTTTGTATTTATGTTTAAATAGCTTAGCCTAAGAAGACTTTAAAATTTACCTATTTAAACCTTGCGCAAAATTTAGTATTTCGTAAATCCTAGTTTCATTCCATTTCATTCAAGTTCTTATCTATTAGATTTAGTTTAAATTTACTATCGTACTTTATTTTCCATGTTTCTATTTATCTGGTAGTCTTCCTCTATGAAGTCCCTTGTAATTTCCTAGTTCCTTTTTATTAATTAATTATTATTAAAACTCCTTATTTACATTATTTTGTCCACTTTAATCTAGTATTTTGAATTAGTTCATATCAAAATTTAGCCATTAATTGATTATTATATTTAACGTGCATTTTCGGGCACCACAAGGTTAAGGATTTGTATTATTTTCTCTATCTAATAGAGAGCCGTTATCGTTAATATTTATTTTCCTATGCTTGTTTACAGTCATATAATTTTTGTTCCATACAAATTGCTCTACATTGAAAATTTAAATATTTAAGTTTGGTCTATCCACAATTATAATGTAAGTAAAATGCTGTGCTAGTTATTAAAACAGTTAAAAATCTTGATTAAACTACCTCATTAAAATAGTGTTAAAAAGTTCTTTTAAAATCTTGTAATAGTTATTGATTGAAATATGATTTATAGTTATTAAATACTTGTGCATTTAATACAATTTAATGTTTGAAACTGTAATAGATTTATATAGCTGATTTTTTGTAACCTTGTATTACAGTTACGGGCACGGAGTAAACACCTGAAGAATCGAAAACTTTTTCTTCCCCGTTGAATTATTAGTGGCTCTAGAACCACATGAAATCCTCTGATTATTGCAAAAATTAATAGTTCAGAACAGTTAAATTAAAATAATCAAAAAATTCGCACATAAGTATGCACCAAAGAATCAAACTCCTAATCTCAACTTTTCACAAAAAACATTTTATATGAAGTTGGATACCTTGTTCTAATAAATTTACATAATTGTTGCCAGACTTTAAGAAATACATGAAAACAGAATCAATTGAACCTGGTGGATTCAGGACGGGGCTCTTGTGAGCAGAACACTTTTGTTTACTCTTGCTGCAAACAAAAGTGCGCAAACAGGTTTTCAGTATCGGTCACTAAAAATGCTGCTTATAGAAAACTGTTTGATAAATTCAGCTTATTTTTTGTACAGAGATAGAAAAAATGTTGAGAAACAAAATGTAATTTTCCAATCAATTGTAAGTCAAATAGTTTTTGAATTACAGCCTTCGAAACTTTGGTATCATTTTTTTTGGGACACCCTGTATAGCTAGATCAAAAATTGACTTGTAGATGAGGGCATCAATTTAATTTTAATTATTCAAAGAAAAAGAAAGCTTATGAAATATTGTCAAGGAATTAGTTATTTAACAAATAAAATGCAGTAGGGTTTAGGCCTTCTGAATTTTAAACAACAAAATTTACAGAATATCCTATATTATCAACACAAGTTTAAGTATTCCTTAAAATTTAAGGAATTTTATTCAGAAAAGTTGTGAATTGGAAATATTCCATTAAAATCACAGGTTGGTCATTTGATTTGTGTATTTACATTTTACTCTGAATTACTTTTTATGTATATTACTCTGAATTACTTTTGTTTGCTAAATTTAGTTAACATAACATTTACAGACTTATCCCTTTACCTATATCTGAGCACTTCACAGTATAAATGAGTTATTTCACCAGTCACATAATGCAGTAACCATTCAGTTATTTTCAATCGCCAGTCAACTGAAAAGTGAAGAATTTAAGAAAATAATTCAAGTAAAATATATCTCTAGCGACATTGGTATTTTGATTAATGAACCTAGTTGAAAAGCATGCAAATAAAACAAAATTAATTATTCAATATCGTCAAATGATTCACATCTGTCAGTCATTATCCAGTCTGTATTTGGTGCACAAAATCCCACCGGCTTTTTCAAAAAGCTGGAAAAGTCCACCAGCATGTATCCATTAATAATTTGGCTGATCAATCAATATTTTCCCAGTTGGACATTGTTGGTGGATTTTTTCAGCTATTTGGAAAAGGCAGTGGGATCTTATGCACCAAATACAGTTTGGAACTGGTAATTCAGGAAATGTAAAAAATGACCAAAATTCTGCAGACTGAGTTATAGGCACAGCACCTAACCAATGTTACAATAACAGTTGGTTAGGTAGGTAGAAAACTCATAGGTATAGTAGGTAAGTCAGTCATAATAAATATTTAACCTAGGTCCTAGACTATAGCCTATAGGGGAAGTAGTAGTAGGGTCATGCACGTAAATTGCGGCCCTCTCAACTTCTCAAGAGACTCTAAAGCATTCTTAACCAAAATTATATTAAAATGTTGCATACCCACCAAAATGGGTGCAGCGCATTACATGTTACTATTTATTGATTTAAGTTGTTAACAAGTGTTTTTCAAGCTATAATGTTTCAGTTGTTAGAGGTTGCAGTTAGTTAGTGTGCCGCAATTTACCTGCTTGACCCTAGGTACACAAAAAGTGTAAGTTCTAAGTTATTGGGCACCTACTTCCATATTTTCAGCAAGGTAGCTAAGTACTAGAAAGAAAATATAGGTGCCTACTACTAAATTGAATGTTAAAACTAGGGTTGTGACAATATGCTCTTAAAATCATAAATCTTATGAATATCATAGACGAAAGTAAATTAAATGGTATCGAATACTATATAAAGCTGGTTTAGAACGATTCAATAGTGTTTAATTCGCTCTGTCTATAATATTTTCGGGATCTATGATTTTTAGAGCATATATTGTCGCAACCCTAGTTATAACGTATAGTCTTTTAGAGTAGGTATACCTACCAATGCCAATAAAAGCCAATTTTTTTAATTCAATTTGGCTCAGAATTTTTGTGAAATTTTGGTTTACAGCTTGCCAGCTTCTGAATCGTAGATTATGGAAAATGCCTAACTAAAGATCTATTTTACCTAGGTTCCAAGGCTCCAAGTTAATTTACAGTCACAAAGATGATCACTTTTTCACAGAACATATATGGCAGTCTGAAACATAATACTTGTAGATCCCTGACCGATGTTTTAATCCCTGGTAATTTGACCCCCGTTAGTCTGATCGATCTCCTGTAATTTGATCCCCGATAAATTTACCCCCAGTAATTTGATCCCCGATATTTATCACTTGGGACATTATTTACTTCTTGGGTTTATACTATGTTTGATTAATTAAATAATTAATGAATTATTGTTTGATTTTTGTTAGCATTTGTACAAGCTAAGATTATGTTCACCAGCATGCTCAATAGTAGTAAAATTTACATCCTTTATGATGGTCTGAACAAAACCTCTGCATCTCTTTATTTAACACCTACAATATGTTATAGATTAATCTACGCTAATTTTTTGTTTTAGATAAATATAGATGAATATAAAACTATACATAAATTTAGTTTTAAATAAATATATAATATTGTTTATAACTTTGCAGACTGTTGAATAAATCCTAAAATCTTGTAGCATAATCTATACTAATAATTCCCTTAGTGTGTTTATTTATTTGGTGACCGCTTATACACGACGGGTATTAAACATGAAGAATGTAACTATGATACGCACGGGAATATATTGACTTGATATTTAAATATCCTGTTTCTATTCAATTCATAATTTTTTTTAATCTATAAAATGAATTAGACTAAATAGAAAATTTAATTTTAATTGAATTCATTAAAAGTAACGTAATAATGGGAAATAAATTGGTATTGATGATGATCAGTTATTTTTAACGGGAAAGTACACTAGTTACATAATATTGACTTAATAATTAATAATTATCTAATTATTTAAACATGATATAAATCCAAGTAGCAAATAACGCCAAAAAATTAAATAACGGGGTTCAAATTACCAGGGATTAAGTTACCGGGGGTCAAATTACCAGGGAATCAAATTACCGAGGGACCAAATTACCAGGGGATCAATTTACCGGGGGAAAATTACCTGGGATCAAATAACCCGGGGATCAATTTACCGGAGACGAAATTACCAGGGATTAAAAATTCCGTATATCATATAAGTAAGTGTCTGGCAACAGATTTTATCAGTAGGAATTACGAACAAAATCTACGGATATTTAAGATGGATCAGTCATAGAAGTTCATATAAGGAATATCATCAGAACATCTTCGGAGATTTTAGAAGGATCAGTCATAGAAGTTCATATAAGGAGTATCATCAGAACATATTCGGATATTTAAGATGGATCAGTCATAGAAGTTCATATAAGGAATATCATCAGAAAATCTTCGCAGATTTCAGATGGATCAATCATAGAAGTTCATATAAAGAATATCATCAGAACATCTTCAGAGATTTAAGATGGATCAGTCATAGAAGTTCATATAAGGAATATCATCAGAACATATTCGGATATTTAAGATGGATCAGTCATAGAAGTTCATATAAGGAATATCATCAGAAAATCTTCGTAGATTTCAGATAGATCAGACATAGAAGTTCATATAAGGAATATCAGAAAATCTTCGGAGATATAAGATGGCTTATCCATAGAAGTTTATATATAGAATATTATCAGAAAATCTTCGCCGATTTCAGATGGATCAGTCATAGAAGTTCATATAATGAATATTATCAGAAAATCTTCGCAGATTTAAGATGGTTCATTCATACAAGTTCATATTAGGAACATTATCAGAAAATGTTCGGAGATTTTTGTTGATATAATCTACTATACATCATGGTTGGGAAATATTACGGTGATTATAGATGTTTATAGGATATTATGCCCATGGATGATATTTATCGAATATTATCTATAATCATGTAAGATCTAGCTCTCCATAATGTCTGTCCATCATAATCTTCTATGACTCCACCATAATATTCTCCCTGGGTAGGTATATATTCCACCCCAGTGAACAGGTCAATAACTTTAGTAGGGGATTAAACGTCTTTTTCGGAGCCAAAGGCCATATTGCTGACGTCAGAAAGAATTTAATACACATAACTAGAAAAAGCAGTGTGAAAGGAAATTGGCTCCATGATCAAAATCACCTACCATTTGTCGTTGAAAGAGCCCATGTATGCACAATAGCTACTCAGTGAATGCAGTCACTTAAGCCTAGGTCACACCAAACAAAAACTTTGTTGGGGCGTTCGTTGAGTGGTGAAATTTTTTATCACCGATCGTTACCGTTCACAGAAGTTGTCTCCGTTTAAGCAACGCCGTATACGATCGGGCACCGCTTATGTTCCCTCACCGATCCGAAGGTTTTGAGATGCAAGAAATTATTGCGAGCATTGATGAGCGGTAGTTTTCCTCTCAACAAAGTTCACCACCGCCCCAACAACGCCCAGCCAAAGTTTGGCAAAACTTCGTGGACGCTTTGTTCCACTAGGCCAATGCAGAAATCCTGAACCTTGCTTCGCCAGCTTTGCCCGGGCGGTGATTGAACGTTGCACAAGCTTTGGCAGAGCGTTGTTAAAATATGTGCCGAAATCGAAAATACGGGGACTGTCGGACAGTGCCATAGTGGTGCACCGCTGAAGCTGGCGTTGCTATAGAGTTTGCTAATGATAGCAAAAGGCAGTGAGCGTTTCTTTAGCGGTATGGAGCTGTGCGACCTCCATACAGACGTCAAACCAAAGTTCATTACCGAAATGAATCACTGCTTAACGCTTGAGACCGTGTCAGCAAATTCGTGTCAGCGAATCAAATGCTTTCAACTGCTCCATCAAAGTTCATGCAATGGTGCCAATCTTTGAATGGGAATTGTTTCGGTGGTGATTTTCCGGAGTTCACCTTTCCTTTCCCTATATTCATTAACAAATCCTAACAAATTGTTTGTTCGAGATTGGATAACATGTGAAAAGTATACTTCATCCAAATACCTGCGTCTAAGTTCACGTCTTCAAAACAATTAGGGACGTGAACTAGGAAGGGGGTAGTGTGATCGGTTCCTAGTTGGGATCCCCTTATGAAATTGGGACTTGGAAATCACCAGAACGAGTATCGGACAATAATTAGTCAGTGATAAATCAACAATAAGACAGAATTGTGATTATTGAAATCTCACTATAAATCACATCGACACTAATATCTATATTAATCAAACCAATTAACTAAATTAAACATAATAACTTGACTCTAAAGTCTAAAATCAAGAGGAACATTTTATATGTTGCATCATGTTGGCATCGTTCGTTACATGTCAACTAAATATAAAACTAATCGTGTATCAGTGGGTAATGTTACGTACAGCATTCAGTTCTCTCTTGATTCTTGTCCAATAACTCCTCTATAGTGAACTACAACTAGTTCACTATAGAGGATTTAGTTCACTGTAGAGGATATGAGATATGAATAGAGAACTGGATTTTTCAAGGCAGACTATAAAAAACAGTTTCTTTCTTTTTCAAATATATCATTACACAACGTATTTCATTTCTCAGAATTTAGTATATAGATATTCATAGAAAACCTACGAATATATTTGGCAGACTAAACTATAAATATGTTTACCATAGAGTTAAGCTCACTATAGAGGGTTCTACTATACAGGACGGTTTAACTATACAGAAGTTCCTTATAGAAGAGTTACACTGTAGTACCTTAACGCCATCACAGTGACTCTGATTTATTTTAGTCTTATGTTAATTCATTTCAGTATTTGCATTAAGAGATTTTAGCTTTTTTATTAGATATTACCCTGCGACCTGCCTATGAAACTTATAATTTATAAATGTACATATATTTTCTATATCTCTCAAATTGATCATTGAGTTGATTATTTCAGAAATATAACGTATCTATTTGATAGAAACAAGATTAACATTATTTTACAGTCATAGTTCTCAAACTCTAGGTTTAATACTTGTAAAACAATGGCTATTAGCCAAGTTACAGCAGTTCTATGAGGAGCAGCTGCAAAATTTCATAGAAATGAGGTTTTTGATAATCACTGAGTGAGTTAAAATCTCTGATTGAGAATCACTGACTAAGAATCACTGATTGAGAATCACTGACTTAGAATCACTAACTTGGAATCACTGACTTAGAATCACTAACTTGGAATCACTGACTTAGAATCACTAACTTGGAATCACTGACTTAGAATTACTGACTTAGAATTACTGACTTAAAATAACTGACCCTTCCTCATTATGAAATCAGAAGGTTAGTTACTCTATCCATTTACAGTTCCATACCATTTACAGTGCCATACCATTTACAGTGCCATACCATTTACAGTGCCATACCATTTACAGTTCCATACCATTTACAGTTCCATACCATTTACAGTTCCATACCATTTACAGTTCCATACCATTTACAGTTCCATACCATTTACAGTTCCATACCATTTACAGTTCCATACCATTTACAGTTCCATACCATTTACAGTTCCATACCATTTACAGTTCCATACCATTTACAGTTCCATACCATTTACAGTTCCATACCATTTACAGTTCCATACCATTTACAGTTCCATACCATTTACAGTTGAAAGATATTTGGAATAGTAAATAAATCTGAAGGATCTTATTTCTTAATAATGTTTAATGCCAGTATTGGGGGTAATAAAAGTTATATTAATTGAGTACTGTAATCTACAAGTTTTTCTCCAGTAGAGTGAGTGATCAAATGTGTGCGTAAGCTCGGCTGTGCTGAATTACCGGTTTCTGAAATAGAAGGTAACTATTACCGTAATGAAAACACTAGCCGAACACACAAAATAGGGTTATAGTTTTATAAGAATGGAATAATAGTAATGAACGTTTAAGTAATGTTTGCTTTAATGAATTAACGTCACAAGTAATTTACCGTTATGAGGAATTAACGTTATGAGGAATTAACGTTATGAGGAATTAACGTTATGAGGAATTAACGTTATAAGGAATTAACGTTATAAGGAATTAACGTTATAAGGAATTAACGTTATAAGGAATTAACGTTATAAGGAATTAACGTTATAAGGAATTAACGTTATAAGGAATTAACGTTATAAGGAATTAACGTTATAAGGAATTAACGTTATAAGGAATTAACGTTATAAGGAATTAACGTTATAAGGAATTAACGTTATAAGGAATTAACGTTATAAGGAATTAACGTTATAAGGAATTAACGTTATAAGGAATTAACGTTATAAGGAATTAACGTTATAAGGAATTAACGTTATAAGGAATTAACGTTATAAGGAATTAACGTTATAAGGAATTAACGTTATAAGGAATTAACGTTATAAGGAATTAACGTTATAAGGAATTAACGTTATAAGGAATTAACGTTATAAGGAATTAACGTTATAAGGAATTAACGTTATAAGGAATTAACGTTATAAGGAATTAACGTTATAAGGAATTAAAGTTATAAGGAATTAACGTTATAAGGAATTAACGTTATAAGGAATTAACGTTATAAGGAATTAACGTTATAAGGAATTAACGTTATAAGGAATTAACGTTATAAGGAATTAACGTTATAAGGAATTAAAGTTATAAGTTACGGATGTTATAAGTAATGAATAATTGGTTCCTGGCGTGATAAAGATTAATGGATGGAGATAAGAAGTAATCTAGATTCATTAAACTTTACAGTTCAATTTTCTATCTGTTCGACCATATCAATACGGAAGTAAGAAACTTACGATAAACAGATAGGAAACATGTCGCCCAGAAATCATCGCCCCTGTGCCCGCAGTCTCTCCTCCCAGACTCCCTTAGCTTAGCCAGTCATCTCAGGGGAGTTGATGAGGAGGTACAAGGGACTTCAGCGGAGAATCGAAGTCCGCCACTTCAAGAGAGAGTCCACAGCTCACTTCAAAAAACGATCCCCTATTTATCTGAATATAATGGCGTAATAAGTACTAGCTCTTTTAAAGAAACTTGTGAAACATTTTTGTGCATAAATTATAGACAGGTGATGCTATCTTTACCTGTCCATAAAGCGGACTGCTCGCCAAATCTTCTCATCAGCTGACGGAATCTGCGGAAAACTAGGGCACAAGCAGTAGGTGATTTGGGAAGATCCAGGCGTGTTATTTCTACTGCACAATATTGTATGATCGAAACTGATATTAATTAGAAACACGCCAGGAACTTCGCAAATCCAATATATACAAAAATACTATGTATTAGACACTCCCACCAGAGGAGTCTTGTTTTTTAAAGAATAGAAACAAGACTATAAATCTCATCAGAAATACATAAATATACATTAACTAGTAAGGTTAATACCACCGACTCATTATTGAAGTCCTATACATAATATAGAAAGAAAAGTCTCCAAAAATAATCAGGGGAGATGCAAAGAAATAAGTTTATTTAACACAAACGAAACAAGAACATATATACAAGAACATATTTAAAAAAAACTATTCGGAACCCTCACCTTCCAGTTGGCAGCGAATAAGTTCTTTAGCTTTATCAGAAGATATTCTAGTTGGACGAGGAGATCGTGGCTGTTCAACTACTTGCAGCCCCGGCTCATCACCAGTTTCATCCATGAAAATATCTGGTTGCAATAGAAGAATCAGCGATGAAGCATGCCTGAAAACAGTTTCCCTATTCTTTCCCTTCATCACAGAGGCAGATACAACTTCTCCGATAGAGTTCAGATTGACCTTTCTTATAATTCCCATAGGATAATTACTTCGTTTTGTGTTCGGCTCAATCAAAAGAACTATATCACCTATATCTAAATTCTTATAAGATACCGGTTTGTACCTATCTCTCTTATCGATAGCTTGAGATATTAGTTTGACAAGGAACTCGCTTGAATAGGAATCAATCAGACGTTTATTCGCAATTTTAACTTTGGAATAACAATCTCTAATAGAGCCTAAATTATCTATTTCTTCAGGCAGCTCGTACTGAATCTGCGGAATTACATTAACAGATAATAATTCCCGTCCATAAATCAGCATTTCCGGAGTAATTGGCTCCAAACATTCATCGCAATTTGGACTCCGTAGACTTTCATTAAACGCAACAGGACGCCGCATAATGATATATTAGGTTTTTGCAACAATTAATTGGAAATCAGGATAATCCAAGATAAGCTTTCCAATGGATTTACGCATCAGACTCTTGACTTGCTTCACACAGTTCTCCACTAGTCCCCCCAATGTACTGTTTCCTTTTGGGTATTGTTCGAACGAAATTCTGTCTATACCGTGTGATTGGAGAAAATCTACACACACTGGATCGTCGAGAAACTCTGCAATTATTTTCGTACCTGCAACTATTTGAGAACCTAAGTCTGACATACAAAACTGAAACATGCCATATTCGAATATATGCAACTGGATGGCCCGAAGGAACTCTCTGGTTTCAGCTGAAAAACAAATTTTTAGTGAAACTGCCCTAGACCATAAGCATGTGACAATTAATAGCCAAACCTTTTTCACGTTGTTTTCAATTTTAATATTAACAGGACCTATATAATCTAAAAATACTGATGAGAATGGAACCTTAGGAGGGTTAGACCTGAAATCACGATACGAATTTTGGTTCAACTTTACTGGTCTTTCATTTACTTTCTTACATGTTACACAGTTTTTTAAGGTTTTTCGCACTGTAGCAAATGCTCTCAAAATCCAGAATTCTTTACGTATCTCACGAGTAACAGTGTACACTCCAGCGTGACCAAACGCTCATGAAAGTCCCTTATAATTAGCATAGTAATACGTGAAGCGTTTGGCAACAAAATTGGATAAGGACCACTAGCAAACTTACTTTTAACTCTAATTATATCATCATTATCAACAAACAAGTTCATCTGTAAAACTAAATCTGGGATTTTACTTACGGGTACTCTTCTGTTTTTGAAGAATTCTACTACATTTTCAAAGTGTAGTTTCTGCTCTATTCTGATGAGGCAATTTATACCGACTGCAACTGGGTTTTTAACTGCAGATTCCTCTGTCTTTAATCTGCTCTTCAGCCTTGTGACAAAAAGCAGAACGTACTTATATACATTAGATATCTTCGCAAATGAGGAGTAACGCTCAGGATCCACCAAATGAGTAACTGAGTTTTCTAGTGGGAACTTAGACCCGCAGACATTGGTACATGCTGAATCCCCATCATTAGTTATATTAGGAATTAAAATTTCAATGTCAGGCTGCGAGGGCATTTCCTTCAAGAATGATGGACCCTGGAAATAGTTAGATTTCTGAAGTCTTTTGTAACTAGTCGGTCTACTAATGTAGTCGGCCGGATTCTCTCGTCCCTCGATGTAACGAAGAGTAAGACTCTTTTCTTTCAAGTTTTCAGAAATACTCTTCAATCTGTTTTGGACAAAAACACTTCTCTTTTGCATCTTTTCATGGGTAATAAAGAAACTCTTTACCCATGATATCACTACCATACTATCTGTGTAGACAAAGAGATTGTTAATATTAATAGGCAAAATATTACCATTACCACTAAGCTCTGATATAATGTCTACAATAGTTTCAACTGCATAAGAAACACTTTGACACTCAAGACTTGGAATAGATTTCTTTGTGAGCTTTGTATTAACAATTTTGTTTTTAGCAATGAGAAATGAAACTTTCCGAGACTTATTATCTCTGATATATATCACAACGCCATAACTTACAGACGAAGCGTCGCAAAAAGCTATCAAGTCATAATCAGAGTATCGTGGGCCGAAAAACCTTTCATGAGAAATCATAGGAGTTTTATTCGCTTCGAAACATATTCGCTTCCACTCACTAATCAACTCTGAATCTAAAAGAGTATCCCATTCAAGCCCCTTACTGCATTGTAACTTATGAAAGAAAAGTTTTGCACGATTAATTATCGGCCCATAATAATTAAATACATCATATACTGAATTCAAACTCGATAAGATAGATCGTTTAGTATTTGCAGTACTATTCAAATTGATTGGGTTTGGACCGATAGTGTCATCTTTCCTATTCCACAACATACCAAAGAATTTGACATTCTCATCAGATGGCTTATCAAGTTCTGTGTCAATTTCGGTCTGTAGGGAATCCAAATTAGTTAAATACTGCTGTAACTCAAATTTATAGTTTCTAAACACAATTGGCAACTGGTCATAAAAAGTTTTCAGTTCTCTTTCGTCATTAGACGAAACCAAACCATTATCCATGTAAATATTAGCATAAATAAGAGTCTTTAATTTAAGCAAGTCATAGTCATCATTCTCTACATCAATAATAAGAATCTTGTATAATGCAAGCATCAGAATAGCAGGACTCTGTCTCAAACCGAAACTCAATCTTAAATTTCTATAGGCAACAATTCTATAGTCTCCATTACCTACATTGCGAAACCATAAGAACAATAATTTGTTTTGGTCACATTCTCTTAATTGTATATTAAGAAAGGCTTTCTGAATATCAAATATTAAGATAAACCTGTCAAATCTAGATAGCATCAAAGCAGTTGTTAATTTATTGTTTAAACAAGGACCCGGTAACAGCGCATTATTATGACTAACTGAGTTAGGTTTTGTTTTAGTTTTCTCACAAAGGTTTGACAAATAGACCACACGACATTTGGTAGTTTCCTTATTAGGACGAAAAATTCCCATATGTGGGAGAAAACTGCACTCAGGATGATCATTCATAAATTGATCTATATCGTCAATACGTTCGATAATGCCTAACTGTTCTTGCTCCTGAAACACTTTATCGTACATGAGAATCTTATCACTGTCTTTCATTTTATTCAAATTAGAGTACAAAATCTTTTTACTTAGATTAAAGTTAGTTGCCAGCAAATGTTTACAATCAGGATTCCAGGGGAGCGGCATAATTAGTCTATCATCTTCCGATCTTTCGGTATTAGAGAGTACATAATTAACTACCTCGTCATTAATTTCATTAGATTCGGGTTCTTTAGTTAAAGAGTCATAATTCATGTAGTAATTACTTTGTTCTTCCAAGACCATATCTTTAGCATTATCCAACTTAACTAAATCTATATTACCGTTGCTATCATATACATCAATAATAGAAGTAACAACATTGGTATGTACAATATCAGAAGAAGAAGTTTGAATTTCAGTATTCCTCCCTTTAACATCAGTTTCAAGCAACTGGTTTTCAGGTAACGAACGTAAACCATTCAAATTGTGATTAATATCCCCAAGCAACATACATCC
This sequence comes from Caprella mutica, assembly GCA_947561585.1. NCBI lineage: Eukaryota > Metazoa > Arthropoda > Malacostraca > Amphipoda > Caprellidae > Caprella > Caprella mutica. Next base: position 25,679 of record CANNZV010003174.1, on the reverse strand, counting down.
TATTTTAGTTAATAAATATACAGCTTTCTCAGGAATATTGCCAAATTCTACAGTTTCAGGACATAATAATCTAATAGCATCAGGTCCCATAATAAGGTCAATATCTACATTTGAATCATTAAGTATAGTTTTATCAGCTAGTTCGTATCCTTTTTCTCTAAATTTGCTAGCAACATTACTTATGTTAGGAATATTCAGAGAGATATTAATTGAAGGAACAACTATGGCATCTATTTTATAATTTTCCCCATCAATAAGAACATTCACTTCAACTATATCTGTCTTAACACGTTTTTCCGAATTAAATCCGAAGATCACCAAATCAATATCTCTTCTAACAACACTGAGGTTTAATTTCTGCGCAATTTTTCTACTAATGAAATTCCTCTGCGACCCAGTGTCATTTAATACACGACAAGTCGCCTTCTCAGGGTTACCTATAATAGATAGTGAAAAAGTAGGCAAAATAATATTTTCAGCACCCACAGCACTTTTAAAATGAACTATAGAGGAATAAGAGTTAGCAGAATTAGTAGGGTCATTTCTAGTTTTATTGGTACATAAACATGTCAAATGATTACCATTACATGACCTACATGGGCTACTAAATTTGAATCTACAGTTTACAGTCTTATGATTCCTAAATGAACACTTGCCACAAAAATTCAGAGATTCTAGCTTTTTGATTTTCTCGTCAGGAGATACGTACGAGGTACACTCACGAAGAACGTGGCTAACTTTCTCATTATCATCAGTACAAAGCGGGCAAAGTTTGTAATTTTTGTATTTTACTTCTACTGCTAAGTTGTTTGTTTTTACAGGACTTTCCCATTTACGTTGTTCAATATTAAAATTAGATCTGGGTTTATTTTCAGGATTTCTCTCAGTTAGTTTCATGTACCTCTCTGTTGCGGAAAATACATTATTCATAATTTCATCTAACGATGGTTTAGAATTATTTGGAATTTGAATGAGTTGATTTTGGAATTTATCGTTCATCGCGTGCCATACATTGTATGACCGTATGACCGTATCTACATTAATGTTTAGTAGTTTGATCGAAGATATGACACTACGTACTTCACCGATAAATTCATATACATCGCTACTGGGAGATAACTTAAGCTGACACAATCGTTTTAGAACATCGTAACGCTGAGTAAGTGGCGAGGCAAATGCGTCAGCCAGGAGTTTCTTAGCAACCGTATAAGTTTGTTCTCCTGGTTCCAATGAATTTATCAAAGCGCTCGGTCCTTTTTTAACTTGAGATTTTAAATATACAAACTTTTCGTACTCAGATAAACCGTGCTTACTCAAAATTGATTCGAGAGCGTGGAAAAACTGCTCTAGGCTTTCAGTTTTATCGTTAGAAAAAGTAGGTAAATCGATAGTAGGTAATCTAAGCTTAGTAGGTATAGAATGAAGATTGGAAGAGTTAGATGCAGAATCATTATTATCAATATTTGGAGAAGGCTGCAAAAGAGCAATAGCTAAAGTTACTTTGTAGTTATAACTTTCCTCCTCCCTTAACATATCTTCCTCTTCCACCTCTGTCATTTCGGGAGACAATTGATAAACTCTTTTGTCGATGTCTTTAAGCTCAACCCTAAGTTCATTGAGGTTAGTCACATATTCAGATTTTTTAAGTTCATTCAAAGACTCGATATTAGTTGACGTATTATTATAAATACGGGTAACTTTTGAACGCGCATATTTACGCTCCTTCAAAGCAGCTTGTAATTCAGAATCACCCATGATGAAACAATCAAAAGACTAAGCAAAAAAAATTAAAGAAAAATTTAATTCAAAAAATAGAAAATAGGGCAAGGAGACGAAACCGAAGCACCGGCGAGACTTAGGCGACACGTGATCACTTATATCCCCATACTGGCCACCATGAAAGATATTTGGAATAGTAAATAAATCTGAAGGATCTTATTTCTTAATAATGTTTAATGCCAGTATTGGGGGTAATAAAAGTTATATTAATTGAGTACTGTAATCTACAAGTTTTTCTCCAGTAGAGTGAGTGATCAAATGTGTGCGTAAGCTCGGCTGTGCTGAATTACCGGTTTCTGAAATAGAAGGTAACTATTACCGTAATGAAAACACTAGCCGAACACACAAAATAGGGTTATAGTTTTATAAGAATGGAATAATAGTAATGAACGTTTAAGTAATGTTTGCTTTAATGAATTAACGTCACAAGTAATTTACCGTTATGAGGAATTAACGTTATGAGGAATTAACGTTATGAGGAATTAACGTTATGAGGAATTAACGTTATGAGGAATTAACGTTATGAGGAATTAACGTTATGAGGAATTAACGTTATGAGGAATTAACGTTATGAGGAATTAACGTTATGAGGAATTAACGTTATGAGGAATTAACGTTATAAGGAATTAACGTTATAAGGAATTAACGTTATAAGGAATTAACGTTATAAGGAATTAACGTTATAAGGAATTAACGTTATAAGGAATTAACGTTATAAGGAATTAACGTTATAAGGAATTAACGTTATAAGGAATTAACGTTATAAGGAATTAACGTTATAAGGAATTAACGTTATAAGGAATTAACGTTATAAGGAATTAACGTTATAAGGAATTAACGTTATAAGGAATTAACGTTATAAGGAATTAACGTTATAAGGAATTAACGTTATAAGGAATTAAAGTTATAAGGAATTAAAGTTATAAGGAATTAAAGTTATAAGGAATTAACGTTATAAGGAATTAACGTTATAAGGAATTAAAGTTATAAGGAATTAAAGTTATAAGGAATTAAAGTTATAAGGAATTAAAGTTATAAGGAATTAACGTTATAAGGAATTAACGTTATAAGGAATTAACGTTATAAGGAATTAACGTTATAAGGAATTAACGTTATAAGGAATTAAAGTTATAAGTTACGGATGTTATAAGTAATGAATAATTGGTTCCTGGCGTGATAAAGATTAATGGATGGAGATAAGAAGTAATCTAGATTCATTAAACTTTACAGTTCAATTTTCTATCTGTTCGACCATATCAATACGGAAGTAAGAAACTTACGATAAACAGATAGGAAACATGTCGCCCAGAAATCATCGCCCCTGTGCCCGCAGTCTCTCCTCCCAGACTCCCTTAGCTTAGCCAGTCATCTCAGGGGAGTTGATGAGGAGGTACAAGGGACTTCAGCGGAGAATCGAAGTCCGCCACTTCAAGAGAGAGTCCACAGCTCACTTCAAAAAACGATCCCCTATTTATCTGAATATAATGGCGTAATAAGTACTAGCTCTTTTAAAGAAACTTGTGAAACATTTTTGTGCATAAATTATAGACAGGTGATGCTATCTTTACCTGTCCATAAAGCGGACTGCTCGCCAAATCTTCTCATCAGCTGACGGAATCTGCGGAAAACTAGGGCACAAGCAGTAGGTGATTTGGGAAGATCCAGGCGTGTTATTTCTACTGCACAATATTGTATGATCGAAACTGATATTAATTAGAAACACGCCAGGAACTTCGCAAATCCAATATATACAAAAATACTATGTATTAGACAACAGTTCCATACCATTTACAGTTCCATACCATTTACAGTTCCATACCATTTACAGTTCCATACCATTTACAGTTCCATACCATTTACAGTTCCATACCATTTACAGTTCCATACCATTTACAGTTCCATACCATTTACAGTTCTATACCATTTACAGTTCTATACCATTTACAGTTCTATACCATTTACAGTTCTATACCATTTACAGTTCTATACCATCTACAGTTCTATACCATCTACAGTTCTATACCATCTACAGTTCTATACCATCTACAGTTCTATACCATCTACAGTTCTATACCATCTACAGTTCTATACCATCTACAGTTCTATACCATCTACAGTTCTATACCATCTACAGTTCTATACCATTTACAGTTCTATACCATTTACAGTTCTATACCATTTACAGTTCTATACCATTTACAGTTCTATACCATCTACAGTTCCATACCATTTACAGTTCCATACCATTTACAGTTCCATACCATTTACAGTTCCATACCATTTACAGTTCCATACCATTTACAGTTCCATACCATTTACAGTTCCAAACCATTTACAGTTCCAAACCATTTACAGTTCCAAACCATTTACAGTTCCAAACCATTTACAGTTCCAAACCATTTGCAGTTCCAAACCATTTGCAGTTCCAAACCATTTGCAGTTCCAAACCATTTGCAGTTCCAAACCATTTGCAGTTCCAAACCATTTACAGTTCCAAACCATTTACAGTTCCAAACCATTTACAGTTCCAAACCATTTACAGTTCCAAACCATTTACAGTTCCAAACCATTTACAGTTCCAAACCATTTACAGTTCTAAACCATTTACAGTTCTAAACCATTTACAGTTCCAAACCATTTACAGTTCCAAACCATTTACAGTTCCAAACCATTTACAGTTCCAAACCATTTACAGTTCCAAACCATTTACAGTTCCAAACCATTTACAGTTCCAAACCATTTACAGTTCCAAACCATTTACAGTTCCAAACCATTTACAGTTCCAAACCATTTACAGTTCCAAACCATTTACAGTTCCAAACCATTTACAGTTCCAAACCATTTACAGTTCCAAACCATTTACAGTTCCAAACCATTTACAGTTCCAAACCATTTACAGTTCCAAACCATTTACAGTTCCAAACCATTTACAGTTCCAAACCATTTACAGTTCCAAACCATTTACAGTTCCAAACCATTTACAGTTCCAAACCATTTACAGTTCCAAACCATTTACAGTTCCAAACCATTTACAGTTCCAAACCATTTACAGTTCCAAACCATTTACAGTTCCAAACCATTTACAGTTCCAAACCATTTACAGTTCCAAACCATTTACAGTTCCAAACCATTTACAGTTCCAAACCATTTACAGTTCCAAACCATTTACAGTTCCAAACCATTTACAGTTCCAAACCATTTACAGTTCCAAACCATTTACAGTTCCAAACCATTTACAGTTCCAAACCATTTACAGTTCCAAACCATTTACAGTTCCAAACCATTTACAGTTCTAAACCATTTACAGTTCTAAACCATTTACAGTTCTAAACCATTTACAGTTCTAAACCATTTACAGTTCTAAACCATTTACAGTTCTAAACCATTTACAGTTCTAAACCATTTACAGTTCTAAACCATTTACAGTTCTATACCATTTACAGTTCTATACCATTTACAGTTCTATACCATTTACAGTTCTATACCATTTACAGTTCTATACCATCTACAGTTCTATACCATCTACAGTTCTATACCATCTACAGTTCTATACCATCTACAGTTCTATACCATCTACAGTTCTATACCATCTACAGTTCTATACCATCTACAGTTCTATACCATCTACAGTTCTATACCATCTACAGTTCTATACCATCTACAGTTCTATACCATCTACAGTTCTATACCATCTACAGTTCTATACCATCTACAGTTCTATACCATCTACAGTTCTATACCATCTACAGTTCTATACCATCTACAGTTCTATACCATCTACAGTTCTATACCATCTACAGTTCTATACCATCTACAGTTCTATACCATCTACAGTTCTATACCATCTACAGTTCTATACCATCTACAGTTCTATACCATCTACAGTTCTATACCATCTACAGTTCTATACCATCTACAGTTCTATACCATCTACAGTTCTATACCATCTACAGTTCTATACCATCTACAGTTCTATACCATCTACAGTTCTATACCATCTACAGTTCTATACCATCTACAGTTCTATACCATCTACAGTTCTATACCATCTACAGTTCTATACCATCTACAGTTCTATACCATCTACAGTTCTATACCATCTACAGTTCTATACCATCTACAGTTCTATACCATCTACAGTTCTATACCATCTACAGTTCTATACCATCTACAGTTCTATACCATCTACAGTTCTATACCATCTACAGTTCTATACCATCTACAGTTCTATACCATCTACAGTTCTATACCATCTACAGTTCTATACCATCTACAGTTCTATACCATCTACAGTTCTATACCATCTACAGTTCTATACCATTTACAGTTCTATACCATCTACAGTTCTATACCATCTACAGTTCTATACCATCTACAGTTCTATACCATCTACAGTTCTATACCATCTACAGTTCTATACCATCTACAGTTCTATACCATCTACAGTTCTATACCATCTACAGTTCTATACCATCTACAGTTCTATACCATCTACAGTTCTATACCATCTACAGTTCTATACCATCTACAGTTCTATACCATCTACAGTTCTATACCATCTACAGTTCTATACCATCTACAGTTCTATACCATCTACAGTTCTATACCATCTACAGTTCTATACCATCTACAGTTCTATACCATCTACAGTTCTATACCATCTACAGTTCTATACCATCTACAGTTCTATACCATCTACAGTTCTATACCATCTACAGTTCTATACCATCTACAGTTCTATACCATCTACAGTTCTATACCATCTACAGTTCTATACCATCTACAGTTCTATACCATCTACAGTTCTATACCATCTACAGTTCTATACCATCTACAGTTCTATACCATCTACAGTTCTATACCATCTACAGTTCTATACCATCTACAGTTCTATACCATCTACAGTTCTATACCATTTACAGTTCTATACCATTTACAGTTCTATACCATTTACAGTTCTATACCATTTACAGTTCTATACCATTTACAGTTCTATACCATTTACAGTTCTATACCATTTACAGTTCTATACCATTTACAGTTCTATACCATCTACAGTTCTATACCATCTACAGTTCTATACCATCTACAGTTCTATACCATCTACAGTTCTATACCATCTACAGTTCTATACCATCTACAGTTCTATACCATCTACAGTTCTATACCATCTACAGTTCTATACCATCTACAGTTCTATACCATCTACAGTTCTATACCATCTACAGTTCTATACCATCTACAGTTCTATACCATCTACAGTTCTATACCATCTACAGTTCTATACCATTTACAGTTCTATACCATTTACAGTTCTATACCATTTACAGTTCTATACCATTTACAGTTCTATACCATTTACAGTTCTATACCATCTACAGTTCTATACCATCTACAGTTCTATACCATCTACAGTTCTATACCATCTACAGTTCTATACCATTTAAAGTTCAAGTTGATCCAAATGAAATAATATTTGATCCAAGTGAAATAATATTTGATCCAAGTGAAATAATATTTGATCCAAGTTAAATTGAATATTTTATCATTCCGATACCTCACATTTTGTGTCTTTGTTGGTTGGTTGTTGCAAGAAAAATGTCCCGCTTTTATTATTTAAAATATTAAAAATATTTGTATAATCTATGAGAGATTATGATGGGCCCCTCATAATCTCTCATTGCTTAATCTTTCATTGCCTATCATAATCTTTTATTTCCCACCATAATCATTCATTGCCCACCATAATCATTCATTATCCACCAAAATCCTTCATTATCCACCATAATCCTTCATTGCCCACCATAATTCTTCATCGTCCACCATAATCCTTCATTGCCCACCATAATCTTTCATTGCCCACCATAATATTTCATTACCCACCTTAATCCTTCATCGTCAACCATAATCGTTCATTGCCTACCATAATCGTTCATTGCTCACCATAATCGTTCATTGCCCACCATAATGTGTCATTGCCCACCACAATATTTCATTTACCACCATAACATTTCATTGCCCACCATAATATTTCATTGCCTACCATAATATTTCTTTGCTTACCATAATATTTCATTACCCACCATAATCTTTCATTACCCTTCATAATATTTCATTAAGCAATCGTTTTATTAAAAAAATTGCTTTTTTTTAATAAAGTTTACTGCCCTTTTAAACTTCACAGTTAGTCTTGAACAAACTGGTATTTCAATTTTACTGAGATATCAAACATTCTACCAAATGCTTGGAATTACCTTCATTTGTTTTCCCATGTTTTTAATGTTAAAATATCGTCTTCTTAAATGAATAAAAATTAGAAAAGTTTTCCATAAAATTACATAAAACTTTTCCTCAAAATTTTGCACAAGATTGTGCAAAATCGTGAAAATGTGCGACATTTTCAAGATTTTCACAAGCTCTTAAAAACGCGCAGTGTATACTCTAGATTGTGCAAAATCAGCAAATTGCGCAGAACATACATAATCACTGTTAAAATTTCTTCTGTTGTAAACACTAATTTCTGAACCTATTGCTTCTAATAACATCATCTGAATAATAATATTGATATTGCAGTTACCGTGAAATTAGCACCAAAAAAATAGTCTCCGTTTTTATATCTAAGAATAATAATAACATCGAAACAATTCTCGCAATAATTGCTTCTTGTATAAGAGCGGGATGTAATAAAAGCAGGGCAGTCCTGTACTCGATAGTAGAAGTTATTTTATCTTGAGTTCTGTAACAGACTAACGGTGATAAGTGATAGACTTAAGCTAGTTGATGTTAATTACAATCACAGACTCTGGCAAAGAACTTCAAAAACACATCTTAAAAATACAGAAAACATAAAATATCAGATATATTTTGGTATGTTTGTCGAAGTAAAATTATGAGAAACTAAAATTAAATCTACCCCCGACACTACAATAGTTGACTATATTCAAAGCAGTTATACCCAGGATACCGTTACATAAAGGGTATGGTAGCTAGTACACGACGCAAAAATATGGCGTCACCAAAACGTCACATATTTTGCTTGTGACTGAGCGGCTCGTAATATTCGTATTTATATGTTAATTTCAAAAAGTTTAAAGTCAATTTATAAGCGTTTCGTGTGATAAATAGTAATAATAGCGATTGAACCTAGAATTTAAATGCATGGATATAATTCAGGTTTGTTTACATTGTTCTCTTCTATTACTTATCTATATGAAATAAGGTCGTAAACATATATTACCTAGGAACCTGAAACATTGGTAGTTAACCGCTAAACTCTAGTTCCTATGAATAACACGAAATAAAATAATGGAAATACAATACAACCAATGCCTAGCTAAAAATTGATAAGAAACAAAAATAAGACTAAGTTTAAGTAGGTAGTACCAGGTTTCAAAGTATGGTTTAGATTTATTTATCTGTCGATATACTTCTATTATCGATGCAATTATAAGCTAAAAAAAATTGAACCAGAGATTAAAAATGAACTAGTTATTAACCACAAAGCATATTATTCATGAAGCAATCTATGCAATTTAAGATTTTCAGGTCACGTCAATTAAGTTTCGATCAGCTGATTACCATACCCTATGCCTATATGTTACTGTATCCTGGTTATACCTAACATCGTTTTCTGTGACAATTTAAAAAAGAAAAATTGAAACTTTGATTAATAAGAGAAGGAATTAAGTAAATTTGTTGTATTTATCAAATTATTTTGAATTAAATTAAATTAATTGAGCAGATATCATTTAAATTGAGAGGAAGTTCATATAGATTTGAATAGGTTGATATAGGCTAAGCATAAGGTACAATTATTAATTTTGAAACGAGGAATTATAATTAAATAGCTTAAATTATATATTAGAATCTAAAATCAATGTATTATGATAAACAAATAATAAATCATTTGCACATTATTCTATAAGCAACAGACATCAGATCGTCTACAATTTACTGTTCTAATAACGTACATACGAACCAAATACCTTTAGTGCACAAAATCAGCAACAGTTTCTTATAGAGTCTATCCGTATAGTACGAGTTTCGGGCATTCTACAGGGTGTCCAACACTTTTGTTGCCAAACTTTAACATAAGGTTGCATTCGTCGAAATAAACACTTTTTATTCCATGAAGGTATGGTCTAAAATGCTTAGTTAAAGAGTTACAAGGTTAGGAAAGTAGTATCTGTACCATTTATTGAGGACTTCTCAATAGTCCGACGACCAACTAGTCCGAACCCCACTAGTACGACGCCCCATTAGTCCGACGCCCCAATAGTCCGACAGTTACATCTTTCTGCGTTATTTCTATATTCTAACTAAGCATTTTAGACCATACCTTCATAGAATAAAAAGTCTTTATTTTGACGAATGCAACCTTATGTTAAAGTTTGGCAATAAAAGTGTCGGACACCCTGTATAGTCAGTGTAATATAACCAATAGGACAAAATTGTGATTGTTGAAATATCACAATAAATCACATCGATGTTAGGTTTGTGGAAGTCATGGTATCAAATATAAATAGATGTGGGGATTAACTCAGACGGAGAGGGTGACATGTGTATAGTACTGTATTTGACGAGACACATTAACATAAAATAAAGTTTAACATTGATGTGACTGGAAGGAGCATTTCAGTAGTTTTATTTATAGTATATTATCAATGAGTAATCTTAAGAATCGACACTGATATCCTTATTTATCAAACCAATTTACCAAATTGAACCTAATAACCTGACTCTAAATTCTACACACAGAAAATTTTTTCTTTCTCCCAAAGAAAAAAGTCACTTTATATATGCATTAATTAATTATTTTCTTTCTGGTAAAGAAATGTTCTAGTTTTGGGACAAATAAAATTTCTATTCACATATAAGATTTCTTTTCTTTGAGTCAAATAAAAAATACGATTTAAATTTTAGAATTTTCTTTGTAACAAATAAAATTAGTTATTTATTTCAAATCTAAGAGTGGTTTAGGAGAAATATATTATTTCTCCTCCATAAAGAAAACTTTTCATTGAATAGAATAAATGTATCTTTCTTTAGTATAAATGCATCAAAGATTTAATATAAAGTAATATTTTTTTAAACCAATGAATTAGTATCTTTATTTATAATATAAATATTCTTTACATATAATAGAGCTTTCTTTCACTCTAATATAATGTATATTTATTAAAAAGTAATAATTTCTTTTATACTAACAAACTGGTTCTTCTTTCTAAAGACTTACATGCTTTACAATAAATATTTCTTTCTTTGAAGATAGTTTTGTAGATAGATTGGGGAAGAAATAACATAAATGAAGTTTTATATGCAATATATTGAAATAATTTAGCAATGAAATTACACTCAGCAGAAGCATAAGATCTTCTTCCCATTCAGAAGATGTATGTCTTCACACATTCACCCTATTCTTGATCTCCTACAGGTATAGGTGAAGCATACCTCCAGAATATATGAACTTGATATTCATCATCTGTAGAAAAAAAATCACTTTAAATTAACTGTTTCATATATCATATACAATAATAGATCCTAATGTATTGAATAAGTTGGCTTAGGTATAGGTAGCTATAACACACCTGAACAGTTGATCAGAAATTTTTGTGTCCTCTTAGAAACTTTTATCCTTTTCAAGATTTTAGAATAAAGTTCAGTGCACTTTCTCCCACTTGTGTGAATATGGTCAGTCTTTTTCTGTAGATATAATGCAGTGAAGTTCCACCTGAAAATAAAAAATTGAAGGTTTAAACAAAGTTAACTTCATTTCATATAATTTAAAGACATTTACTGCATCAAACATTAAATTTTAGGACTCAGGCAACTTAAATAATTTAAAAGAAATTGAAAACAAATGAATTATTTCACTATTTGTTAAAGAGGTTTTTAAAATATCCCATATTCTGCAGAGGACTAAGAGGAAATATAAGTTATATAACTATCTCAATTGTGACAATTTCCCCAACTAATAGAGTATGAGAATCCTAGCCAAGTAATTGCCAATAATTTGGTTAGGATAAATAAATCTGGAGAGCTACTCTGCATCAGTGTGATATTTAACTATTATCATTGATTTTTGATTTTGGGAGCTGATGATTCCAATATTAATCATATAAACACAAAAAAAGTAATCTCTGCTATTGTGAACACTTTACCAGTTTCAACAGATTGGCTTAGAAATTCCTAAGAATTAGGTATCTTCAAACTTTCAAATATAAATTAGATCTTATCAAATCATTAATAGCCTTATAAATAGCTATTATGTAGAAGTTTAGGAGCAATGGGTAATTTAATTTATATTGATTCAGTAGTAAATAGTTTTTTTTCCTTTCTACACATATCCACCCATTTTTAATTCAAATTTTTTTTATATGTAACTTGGGAGCTAAAATAATGAAATTTCAGATTTTTTAAATTATCACTAAGTTTAGAAACATATTACCCTGCTCTGAATAATGTGACCATATAACTTTTGGTGATTTAAATTTGTGATAGTTACTCTCAGATGAAAATTCAAAAATTATCACTGATTATCTCTCTGAAATTTTGAGTATATAAAAATTCCTTCAGCAAAAATTAATGGTAACATAGGATTCAATTAAAGATATTCTTCAATGGTTCTAAAATATCCCTAAGATATTGTTTAGGTTCACCTCAGAAACTCTTTGAAAAATGTTCCATATTTTGCAGACTGGCACTTTGAAACACTGGAGCCACAATCTTAACTGAACTCTAGTTAGGTAGCCTAAGTTAGGTAGTTAACAAACTTTAAGTTATTACATACAATATATTGAATAATTGATAGTACTACTAGTTAAGGTAAACATTAAAATAAGAACAAATAGCGATTAGGTATAGGTAGCTTAGTTTAGGTAAATAAACAATAAGAGTAGGTAGGGCTGGGATTTAAAACTACCTACCTAACTTATTTCAGGCGCAGTGATATAGATTTTCAGTTAAGTTGTAACTTACGTTAGCCTAGTTCATTACTAAAGGGTAATGAAAGGAAGAAGTCACCTATGAAATAGCATTTAAATTTCTCAAGTAAATAGGTAGCAGGACACTGTGAACCTATGAATACCTAGTTACCAGTATTAACATTTATAATTAAAGGAAAAATGCTGACCAAGTTCTAAAAACTATGCTTTGCCAACTAATAATTCAGTATAATTATATAAATAAATGAAAATATCTAATTTATATACGAAAGGATTCATAACTGAGCAACTAACTGAGAACCTACCTTGATCACTTCAAAGAACTTAATGATATGACGCTCACTTCAGAAAAGCCCGCGAAAATTTCAAAGCAATATTTCGATTTGAGACAATAACAGAACAGATTTGTAACAAAGAAATATTCGACTCATCAGTGAAAAAGCTTTAAGAGAAATAAATAAAAGGTTAATAGGAAAGAAATATGCATCAAAATGCATCCAAAGAAAGCTACTTTCTTTAATCTAAAGCTCTAGTAACACTTTCAACCAAAGAAAATAAATTAAAGAAGATAGTTTTTCTTTAAAATATGCTTCGATTTCTCTGTGTGTAAAGGAACATTTTATATGTTGCATCATGTTGGCATCGTACGTTACATGTCTAACTAAATATAAAACTGTCTGTGTATCAGTGGGTAATGTTACGTACAGCATTCAGTTCTCTAGTGATTCTTGTCCATACAGCAGTTACTGATTTCCTTGAGCAGTAATTAGATCTAGAAGGAGTTAGTGAGACGATACAAGAATTGGAGGAATAAATTGAAAATGTAAGTCATTTCTGTTTAGCTATTTATAAAGGTTTTTTAATATTGCTAACTATGTCTATATATTGCCTAACTCTATTTTCATTATGTATCTTCTAACACAGAAAAAAGTACCTTCTTTATTATACGTTGATCGTTTTACACGATTCATAATTTTAATAATGGATATTCACTTATAGTACCTAGCTTAACACCATCACAGTGACTCTGATTTATGGTATTACTTGTGTTTATTTATTTCAGTATTTGCATTATTTATCATACGATACGTTGCATGATGAAATATGGTACATATATGTGTGTCATAACTTGCTCCGTAATCTAATTTATATAAGAATTAGTTGAAAGTAAGTTGGTTCTAAGAGTAGATAAATATTAAACACTGTAGATATTAATACTAACGAGTTATATATTTATATAGAAACTGTTATCGAATCTCCTTTTCCGATAACTTTTATTAATTATAGGCATAGTTAGTTTTCAAACCTTTTTATTCGATGGTACCCTGCGTCCCTGCCTATATTACTTATACAGTATATGTACATATATCTTCTATATATCTCACACTGCTTATAACTTTCATAGGGGCAGTAAACTACCTATGAAACATTGGTACTTTTATTAATGTTGTTAGTAATTAGTAGTATTCATGAGATATTCTTTCTTCTGAAATACAGCGAACAGTCAGAAAAAGGGAAATAATTATATGCATCATTGCCATATAGCTGACATGTCAACCGCCCCGGCAGTAATGGCGACGCGATTTGTTTGTTTACATAACCAGCTGTCTTTCAAAAGAGTTTCAAACAATTACTGCACTCGAGCCAATATACTACACGAAAATTATTAAGATTACCTATTGAATATGATATAAGCTTAAATTTAATAAAAGGAAAGCTAGAACGTGAATAAAACATACAAACAAACAGTGACAAGTTAGGGATTCGTGCACATGCGCTCTATCATTTGTGGTACCAAGGATCATAAGATGTTCATCAGAAGATGGCGCTGCAGTTGCGAATTAATTAAAATAAATTTTGAATCGAGTTTTTGAAAATTATATTGATATATCATTAAATTCTATCATTAATGACTCTCAATCGATTCATCAACAAGAGAGAAATATTTCGTACTGAGGGTTACTGCACTTTAATGGCAATGTTAAACCTGTTTAATTATGTGTTTGTAAGTGACTTTTTATGGACCTTTTATAGTCAAAGTAAATAACAAAGGAAGTCAGTTAACGAAAACTTCTATTTTTTCCTCACTTTTTATTTCCTTTTTATCAATCATTTCCTTTCTCCTTCCTATCAATGTGATTATTATAATCTGGTCTGTAATGAGAAAATTATACCGAGCCATTTTAGGTGGATTATTTTGTTTATTGAAAAACTGTTATATACATATTACATAATTAAGAAAAACTTTTATATAAAAACTTCTGAGACATTAAAAATAATTGTAACTAAAATGTATACACAGTTGATTCTAAAAAAGTCTAAAAGCTTGTAGAATCTATAAAATATAAACAGTAGGTAAAAAAGAAATATTAAAATCCTACCTGAGTTACCGGTATTAAAATTTCTCTATATTGGTTAAAACAGTAATCTTTATATTTCTTTTTAAAAACATAGTTCGACATTGGTTGTCTTAAAAATTCTGGTAATTTATTAAAAACTTCTATTGATCTAAAAATACTAAAATTTCTTTGACTTTCTAATCTAATAGGAGGAAGGTTCAAATTTGTGCCTCTTGTGTGACGATTATGGGAAGGGATAAGATTAATAAAATATTGTTCTAAAATATCTGGTTCATAAAAAAGTGCTTTCCTTAAAAACGATAATAAAATATAATCACACATCATCAAATTTAAGAATCCTTAGTTTAAAATACATTGTGTTTGTTGGCATTAAAGGAGTAAATTTTCATCTCTTTTTACATTTAAAATAATTCTTAAAATATCATTTAATAAAATTCTGATGGGACTTAAATGGACGTAAAAAGTTTTGCCATAAAAAATGATAGACTGTGTAAAAATAGAATAAGCTAATGAATAGTAGATTAAAATTAGTGACTTTCTACTAAAATAGGGTTTGGTTGAATAAATAACACCTTTTACTTGGCTGAGTTTCCTAGTTATTGCGTCAATATGCGGTTTAAAAGATAGTTTACTGTCGATTATAAAGCCTAGGTATTTAAAATTATTTACATATTCTAGTTGAACATTATTAAAATAGGTGTTAGGGAATACATTAACAGATCTAGCATTAAAAATCATCGCTTTAGTTTTGAAAACATTGGGGGTCAATTTGTTAGAATTTAGCCATTCTGATAGTTTGTCAATAAAATTTTGCAGTCTACTAAAAATATTTAGTAGCCATGTTAATAAAAAAAAACATTCAGTACATACCATGTTTTTAAAGAAGTAATTAAATAATTAAAGATAATTAATTAAATAAAAATCATTAATAAGCTCTAAATAGTTACAAGATCACTCTACTAAATAGGACTAATATATCATGATTGAATAGATTATTTATGAAATGTAACCTATATAATTGAAAAAAGACTAACTTATCCATATTTACATATCCCCCGACTTTTCCACGCCGGACATTTCCCCGCTGAAGGAAACATTAATGTTTCGGGCTATTTAGGTATAATTTTGATAAGACCAATAATTTTTTATTAGAAGACATATTTAATTAACAGACTTACAAAGTAATACACTCTTATTTTTAAGTTTGATTTCCGTATCGGTCGTTTTGATTTTAAGACTGTGCTTCGTAAATTTGGATATAATTAAGATATGCAACAAAATTCAAATATTATGGCAATAATAATGGATTGCCAAATGTTGCAATTTATTCTAAGCAGCTACGATTAATTCAGTTATTTCAGCTCTATAATTATACATATAGTAAATTTTTATTTTCTTTACATCCTTTTCAAGATTATACTAATAAAATTAATTGTATTTTATTAATTTGACAAATTTTATACTACAAAATTAATAAACCTACCATTCATACTTAATATTGGCCTCTTTTTATAGTGTCCTTTTTTCTATTATGCATATATAATATTTATACCTCAAAGAATTTACAATGGTTTAATACATACATGAATTATAGTGTAGATATGTATCTTTAAATCAAGACTTTTCTAGTAGTCAGATTAGAAGAGGATTTAATATAATATCGTACATTTTCTCTAACAATTTACAATGAAAACAAATATCTAAATAATAAATATAAAACGGGTTCGGCTGAAGTAGTTAGTAGTGACCAACGCAACAATATCATTTGAAACAAGGACAAAAAATTTCAAAAGAGGTCTGTTATTTGCGATTACTGACATCTTAGACAATTTCACGGCAACAGATATTTTTATTCTAAACAATTTTTTTCGAAAATTAAATAAAAATTTGCAATATTAAATTATATTCCAGAGTTTAAATAAAAATATCTGACAGGCAAAAGACCGGTGGGGAAAAGTCTGACGGGGAAAAGTCCGGCGGGAAGTGATTCCCCTTGACAACCATATTTCTCAAACTCTAGGTTTATTGATTTCTGTGTGCAATACTAAAAAAACAATGGCTAGTAAGCTATTTGTAAGAAATTTTTAGTGCAATAAAATGACGAATATTTGTACGTAAATAGTATAGCATAGTTTTTTTTGTGTATATACATGCATCTTCGTCAAAGTACACTTTCGAAAGGCTTATCCAGTTAGTAAGAGAGTTTCACTAATGTTTTTTATCATTTACAGGAGTGGAAATCCACCAGACTACGCTGTTGGTATCGATTTGGGCACAACAAACTCGTGCATTGGAGTTTACAGAAACGGCCATGTTGAGATCATCGCTAATGAACACGGTAAAAGGATAATTCCATCTTATGTTGCTTACAGTGACGATGAACAAATAATTGGAGACTTTGCTAAAATGCAGTGTTCTGAAAATCTAAAAAATACCATTTACGATGTTAAAAGAATGATTGGTAGGAAATTTACCGATTCTGCCGTTACCAAAAAGTTGTCTTCTTGGCCCTTTGAAGTTGTGAATAGTGAGGGTAATCCTAAAATCAGAGTAACTAATGAATCTGGAACAAAGTTAGTTTCTCCTGAAGAAGTATCTGCTTCCATACTGAAAAATCTCAGAGATTTCGCTAGTTTCTATCTGGACCAAAATGTTACGAAAGCAGTAATCACAGTTCCTGCTTACTTCAACGACTCCCAGCGTCAAGCAACCATTGATGCTGGCAAAATTGCTGGGTTTGAGAAGTTAAAACTAATAAATGAACCCACTGCAGCAGCAATTACTCATGGATTCGGGAAAGGAAAAGATAAAAAGAACATTTTAGTGTACGATTTAGGAGGTGGCACGTTCGATGTTTCCATTCTCACAATACAAGGAGATAAATTTGATGTGAGAGCTGTGAGTGGTGATAGTGATCTTGGAGGACGAGATTTTGATAATTTGCTAGTTGAGTATGTTGTAGAACAGGTGAAACGTAATAAAGGTGTAGATCTATCTAAAGATGACAATGAAATGGCCACCATTCAACAGAAGTGTGAAATTGCTAAACATAATTTGGCATTTTGGAAAAGCCAGAAAATACAGATTGAGAGCTTTAAAATGAATCTTAATGTGAATTTGGAAATAACGAGAAGTCGTTTTGAAGACTTGTGTGATGATGATCTGTTTGAGTACACTCTTGCTCCGGTAGTGAAGGCTATATTAGCATCTAAAATATCGAAAACGGATATTCATGAAGTAGTTCTCGTTGGAGGATCAACTCGCATTCCTAAAGTACAGAGCATTCTTCAGGAGTTTTTCGATGGTAAGGAATTGAAAAAATCTCTGAATCCTGACGAATCTGTGGCTTGTGGAGCTGCTATTATGGCTGCAGAAATGAGCTTTGATTCTAGCTTGGTAAAAGTTAATGACGTCATTCCACTGGCTTTAGGAATTGATATTACCTTTGATAATATACAATCTATAGTTGTACCAACAAATTGTAGCATTCCTGTGAAGAAAACTGAAAGATTTGCAACTAAATCTGACTTTCAAAAAAGAATCACAGTCACAATTCAAGAAGGAGAATCCAAATATTCAAAGGACACAAATGTACTAGGGGAATTTATTTTGGAAAATATCACTTTAGCTCCTGCTGGAGAGACAAAAATGGACGTCACCTTTGAAGTAGATTCCAATGGCATCTTGCACGTTTCTGCCATAGAACCTAAATCTAAAAGTACCAACCAGATTACTATTCAGAGTTACAAAGGAAGGCTGAGTCAGCAAGAAATAGATAGAATGACAAGTGAAATGGCTTCGGTGGAGTTAAAAAACTGAATATTTTACTTTGTAGTCTAGTTTGTAAATCTGAAACTGTGCTTATTATCTTCATTTTTTAGATTTTCTAAAGATTTGAATTTAGAATTTAGTCTTTCATCTGTCTGGTATGATTCAACTCTTTGTGATTTTTTTAGAGAGACATAGTTCTATATTTTAAATTTCAGCCTTAATTATCATTAATGAATGAATATATGGGATAAAATTTAGGATTGAGATTTTATATCTAATACCTAATTTAACTTTTTAGTAAATATAGTAATTTTTTTTAATGGAAAAATATTGTCTTTTTAAACAGAAATTTTTTTTAATTAACGTACGCTTTCATTATTGTTTCATGTCTGCATATTTCGGTGTCACCTGCTAATAAATGTTCAAATTTTGTTTAGTTTATATCTTCTTGTGATCTTCACATTTTTAATAGTTAATCAGACAACATTATCGTAATGGTGATGTTCTACCGGTATTACAACTATTATTCCATTAAACATCAAATCTGTAGTTTCAGTGTCACAGTCTCCTTCTAACATGAAAGAATTTCGCTGTAGCGGTGACACTAATTAAAATTTTCTTAATTTATTAAACTTAGCTACTTATTTTTGTTTTATTGTTTCTAGTTACTTATAACCTTTCCTCAAATAGTCATTTACTCAAATTACATCATATAATTTATTTCAATCAAGTTCTATTCGTCTTTTATTTTATTTTATTCAACTACACCAACTATATTTTCTAATGTGAAATAAACCTTAATTCCATTTGCAGTATGAAACAAATTTTTAAATTCTATATTAAAAAATTGGCAGTATAGACTAATGAATGAGAACTAAAATAAACGAAGAAAACATCTCCCTTATTGAAGAAGACGTTATTTATAAATATATTGCGTGATCGCTTTGAGTAAATATAAAATCATTCACTCTTCAAAATTGAAATACTGCCATTAAAATAGCATTTTTATTTATTAAAATTCACGAAATTATAACGAAATGATTTTCAATTATTAAATAGTAAAAAATTTTAATAAACAAATAATTGAATTTTAAAATTGCCAAATATACGGCAGCTACATTAATTTAAGCATAATATCTCAAATATAGCTCCTATGCATTTTCATGAATGAATTATTTTGAAATCTATTCTAATGTATCAATAGGGACAGGTCTCCAAGCTATTTTTGTGGTATAGATTGGACAATACATTTAAAAACTTATTTTTTCATTTCCTAAATAATTGGTTTCTGAAATCAATTTTTAAAACTTAAATTGGTTATTACAATTTAAATTAATTTGACGGATTTGTAAACTTTAGTTAATTAGATCAAAAAGTGTTCCCAGGCGGTAACCCATCCAAGTACTAACCAGACCCAACATTTCTTAACTTCGCTGATCGGACGAGAAGCGGTGCATTCAACGTGGTATGGCCGTTTACAGAAATTACTGGATGTAATTTTTTTGTGACTTGACACAATTCATTATATGAATTGACAAAAAAATTATTTAATGCTGAATATCATCGAGCTAGAGATGTATGAAAAATGACTAAATTTTATTCATCTTGAGAAATAAGAATAGATTACGTTATATACATGCAACCAGATTAAGTATTATCTGTTTTATTACCAGGTAATGAAAAGACTAATGAAAGTATAATTGTTGCAGGACTCCTCGTTTCTGCCAAAAACGTTTTTGAAATAAAACAGGTCCGGGTAGATGTACATATATTTGTAGACGTCTGTCTGGTGTAGGGTATATAACTGTAATAATATTATTTATTTAATGATATTGTTTCGCCCGAAAGGTTTCAAGTGAAACTTTGAATGGGCTTGAATATTTTGTAGTTTGTACTCCATTTAATGTTTATGTACTCGTACTGTCATTTTTTTCAATAAAGATTATCATTATCATTTAGAAAAAGAAATTTCTACCAAATAATAAGCGATAATATTTAGCTACTGTTCGTATGTTTTTAACGTTAACCCAATATTTATTACTAATAAAATATATTCAATGAAATTCAACATCAAATTCCCTAGATTCTGTTTAATATCTAAGAGTATCAGAAATAAATCAGTCTGCCAACGATTCGATTAGGTATAATTTTCTACGAGTAAACATATAAGTACCAGTTTGCTATAAATTCTCTTTTGAGGGGACACTAATGCAAATATAAGAGAGCAAAAACTTAGAAGATATAGCTAAATTCAAAGAGAAGACAGAAATATTATTAATAAATATAAAAAAAGTGATTATTGGCACAAATAATGATGTGATAAAAACTATGAAATAATTATTTTGTGCTATAGCTAGGTACTGTGCTAGAACAACTATAAGTTAGGTATTTACTACACATTTAAATAGTAGTGAAACAATGGAATAAAGACAATTGAATAACAGTCGATCTATCTTGATTATTTAGTTTCTAAAAATAACTTACATCAAGATTGGTGTCCATACTATGGTATTTTGAGGTGAGGATTGAGAGAATTTCCCACCTACATATGTGCCTCTAAAGTAAATGACTGGCACTCTGAACGACAGGACTTTACGCAGGTTAACATTTTCAATCTAGAATAAATTTACTGAAATAATACCTAAATCTAAAATGAAGAGATATTTTTTTTACTAAACTATCTCAAATATAGCTCCCATGCATTTTCATGAATGAATTATTTTGAAATCTATTCTAAGGTATCAATAGTGACAGGTCTCCAAGCTGTTTTTGTGGTATAGATTGGACAATACATTTAAAAACTTATTTTTTCATTTTCTAAATAATTGGTTTCTGAAATCAATTTTTAAAACTTAAATTGGTTATTACAATTTAAATTAATTTGACGGATTTGTAAACTTTAGTTAATTAGATCAAAAAGTGTAAAAGCCAACAGCATCTGGTGTTCCCAGGCGGTCACCCATCCAAGTACTAACCAGACCCAACGTTGCTTAACTTCGCTGATCGGACGAGAAGCGGTGCAATCAACGTGATATGGCCGTTGGCAGAGAAGACTGAATGTAATTTTTGGCTAACTTGTCACAATTCATTATATGAATTGACAAAAAATTATTTTAAGCTTAATATATTCGAGCCAGAGATATATGAAAAAATGACCAATTTTTATTTACCCTGAGAAGCGGAGGTGCGGTACTTCAAGGAGTTCCCGGATATATTGTCATGTTACCTGGGTATAGCCAAGTGAGCATTGCTATTGTTTTGCTAAACATGCGTGGCCTACTGTTCTGCCTATTATATTTTCCTACTTGAAAATACCAGTTATTGGCGTAGGGTGTATATATAAACTTACAGAGTGCTCTTAATCAGTGACTGTCTGACTAGAATACAGGGATATATTTCACTTACAGTGTGTTTCACTTATTTGCCAATTCTGTAATAGGCATAAGTTTATTTTGCATGGTACTGAAGGAGTTAAATCAAATATTTGTTGAAAGTTTATTAGTGGAACTTTTGTTCTTCATCCCGACAGTTTCAAAACAAAGGCAAATATAGTTCCAATGGCCATTTTACAGAAGGTGCTGAAAGTGCCCCTGCGCCGGCTTTGAGACATAGCCTTACTCTCTCCAACACGTTTGCAGCAACTTTCTTGATTGTTCTTTGATCACAAGATGCTGCAAAATTTCGGATGCTTAGCACAAATTTCTTGATGTTTTGTGGCTTGTGTAGTTAAACTTTTCGTTGAGATGCAGACCAGAAGTGGAAATTCAGTGGATTGATATAAGGGCTGTTGGCTGGCCAGATTCTATATGTTCTTCTGCTGATAACCCGGCCATGAAACTTCTCAAGAAGGAACGCTGTAGCATAATTAGTGAAGTGGGGTGGAGCACCATCATCCATCCACCATAAATTTTGCTTGCAGCGGTGGGACGGAAAGTTGGCTAATCTGTGTCTTTGAGCAGTTCCAGAGAGCTGGCACCAGTCTAGGAAACTGAACGGCAATCTTTAGTGATAAATGTATGAACAATCGGAACTTTTCCATCGACAATCGCTACGAAGATCATTCCTTTTGCACCATTCCTATCATTGGTTTCAATCATTTCACTGGGGTTTGAGGTAGATCACTTGAAGTCATTTTTTCGATGAGGTTTTTGGCGCAATACAATTTTTTTTATCCATTCAGATTACCCTCTGCACAAAATATTCTTCCTATTCACAGAACTGTCGCTGCTTTTCTTTGTGTGCTGCTGTAAGAGGTTGTACCGAAGTAATTCTATAGAATTTGGCTTTCGCATCATATCTTAGCATCCTTCATACAAAAGTAGCACTAACGGACAAATTTGGTACGGCTTGCCGTAGAGATAACAGGTCACTTTCGGCCATCATGTTCTTCAGCTCATTCAAATTCTCTGCTCTCCTTTTGGTACGCGGCTGTTTTTTTTATTTATTGAAACGAAATGGCCCTTACAATTGGGAGCAGAGCTACGGGCACAACTCTGCTCCTATAATAAGGAACACAAATTCGGCCCATTTAAGCTTTTCGCTTCTTGGGCAACCTATATAAATTAAAATTATAAGAAATACAATTTTTATTAATAGGAGACATGATAAAAAAAACATTCTACGTATATCGTACGAAAATCACAAAAAAAATCTACAACAAATTTAAAATTGCTAAGCTTCAAAAGAAAAATTACACAGTTGAAATCAGATTTCGTTTAAAACGTGTTTCAAACACATTATATAAGTTGTTGTTTTTACTATTGATATCATTCAACAAATTACATTCTATATATAAAATTGATGATTTGGACTTGGATTTATTGAATCTGGTTAGGGTAATATCTGACGAGAATCTAGTAGAACAATAATGAGCATTAGGGCTTTTTGAGCACATATCTGCTCTTTTAAAATTCTTCGTTGACTCTGATGAATTGCTTAAGCTGGTAATGAGCTTGCTCTCGTCCTTTCTGCACACTGTAGTGGCGAAGGAAGTCTTGGCGAACTTTTTCTTTTGCTGAATGCCCGTACAATGAATGTCTTGAAGGTGTTATGTACTACAATTCAAATATGAATATAAATACGTATTTATTTATAAAAAAATCTCTAACATAACATGTCTTCTAAGGGTTTTGAATTTCTATAATTGCTTACTTCCGGTCGGTAACCAACCCTCTCAAAAAACCGTTTATACCATCTAACCAAATTGTATGTTTCTATAACCCTATGTGTTTGTATCCAAAGTAGGCCTATTTGTTTGATTTTCTGATTGTACCCTCATAGGCCTAAGTTTTAGTCTCGTCTGCCTAAATACTTCTTTAAGTCGGAATTGGCACGACACTAGCTGGGGTAGGACATAATCATATACTGTTCTACCCTCTATTCCGATCATTCTCATAACCATATTTGCCAAACAGTGTATTTTTATATTTGTGCCTATAATAAAATTGAACCGGTCATGCTTTCATTTCCTGTGTAATTGATAGATCAGTTACTGAATTATAGAAATAAGGAATAAACAATTGGTTCTGAAGGGATTAATTCACATATATTCTCATTAAAATTTGAAAGTCTAGTGTCAATTCTCAAACCCAAGAAGTGATCATAACATTTGGTGGCAAGCGCTGGGGATACGAATTTACTTAGAAATGATATTTTATGATTAATACATCATACATTTCGGGTAACATCTATCGTTAAATTATTAAATTTCTATCGTTAAATTCTATTAAATTTCTATCGTTAAATTCTATTAAATTTCTATCGTTAAAATTCTATTAAATTCTATTAAATTTCTGTTAAATTCTGTTAAATTCTATTATTAAATTCTATTAAATTCTATTATTAAATTCTGTCTCTGTTAAAAATGCTACTAATTTTTACAGTCCATAAATTTAACCTAATCTTCAATTTATACAAGTTTAATATTATAAATCTCTTAAAATTTATTTCCCACAGTCACTGTTGCTGGTGCTGAGTTCCCGTATCGCCATTCTTCACGGGGACTAAACTATATATCAAGACTCTGGACAATTATCACGAACTATAACCTAAATTGTTCATAGATAACCAATACAATATAGGTGTTATTTAAACTTTCATTTATCCTTATTCAGTGTTTTGTTAATAGGCTATTATTTCAGTACATGGAACCTCCGGCGGGACTAGTCTGCTGCTGTGCCTGAATCTTCATTAATGTTTTCTTTCAGTATGTCTTTGTTGTGTGTCTTAATAGGGGGTGCATGCTCCTGGTGGCTATCGAGGTGGCTGATTTCGTCGTATGTTGTTCTAATTTATAAATTTATATTTTGTGCTTTCATTTGTGTATTGTGTACTGTTATATGGTGTGTTTTTTGCAAAGCATAAATTATTCGTAATAATGGTAGATATTAAAGAGTTTACCATATTGGTAAATAAACGTAAACACCTGAGAAAGAAAATTACTGAACTGTTCAATTCACGTGAGCTTTTCATTAATTTGACAGTCCAAGAGATCAAAGAAAAATTTGATTTGATTGAGAGTTACCTTGCTGATACGGAGAGTATAAACGGGGAAATTCATTTGTATTGCATTGATAAAGATGGTAAATTGGGAGATGATGAGCTAGAAAAATGTCAGGATTATAAAGATAACTTAACTATTTGTGTGTCTAATCTTAAGTCTATCCTTCCTTCCACTAATAATAATTTTGTCCCTGTTAATAATCAGCCGAGTGCATTACGTAGTCCTATCGCTCCATTACCGAAATTCATGAGTACCGATGGTGAAGATCTAACTAGATTTTTTTCTGAATTTGAAGATACTATTAATAAATACCAGTACTCAGAG
>CANNZV010003173.1:29865-100585 GCA_947561585.1 Caprella mutica | reverse complement strand
CCCCAATTCTCTTCTAGATTATGTAGAAAGACTCCTTTAATCTCCAAATCTTCAATGATTATGGGTGAAAATCATCTGATGGTATAGGAGATTCCCCCCCTTAATTATAGGAGTGAACATGGTGGAAACTTGGACATAAGCACCCCCAATTCTCTTCTTGATTATGGTAGAAATGCTCCTTTAATCTCCCAAATTCTTCTATGTCCCCCTATAATTTTCTCCTGCGTACAAAAGAGTTTTTGACGAATCAAAATCTTTGAAGATATATCTACAAGCAGCGATTCACGTATATCGACTTTTTAACTGCAGTTGATCCACTGTGGGTCACACCGCAGTTAACGTGTTATAACAGTTAATGTAGAAACCATCAGATAAATCGAAACTTACCCTATTACCAAAATGTTTCACTGTACATTAAATAACTGTTTTTACAATGTAATACAATTATATATAATTGAAAGTATTTAACCTATTACTCACTGTACAGAGAGAGAGTTGAGCTATGATTGATATTTAATACTTTTAATTCATTCGCTTTTTGAACTTCAATCACAGAGATTTTATAAGCTAATTCTATAGACAAAATAATCAATGAAAGTGAGTGTGCAATGTAAGTGAGTGCTGTAATGTAAGTTGAGTGGCTGCATGTAAGTGAGTGCTGCAATGTAAGTGAGTGCTGCAATGTAAGTGATGCTGAAGTAGTGAGTGCTGTAATGTAAGTGAGTGGCAGTAATGCTGTATTGAGTGCTGCAATGTAAGAGTAGTGCTGCAATGTAAGTGATGCTGTAATGTAAGTGAGTGCTGTAATGTAAGTGAGTGCTGTAATGTAAGTGATGCTGCAAAGTAAGTGAGTGCTGCAATGTAAGTGAGAGCTGCAATGTAAGTGAGTGCTGAATGTAAGTGAGTGCTGTATAGTGCATGTTAGTAATGCATGTTATGAGATGCATGTTGGGGAGCATGCTAGGGATGCATGTTAGGGATGCATGTTAGTGATGCATATAGGGATGCATATTAGGGATGCATATTAGGATTGCATGTTAGGATACATGTTATAGGGATACATGTTATAGTGGGCAATGTCAGATGAAGAAGTACTATCCCACTTAAACTTTATATTAAAAGGAATTATTTAATGGACACACATTTGCATTGCAAAGGTTGGTAATATCACTTTTCAAACTTTAGGAATTTCAAGTGCATTGCTTTAATGGAGTTTTAATGTTATAACTTTCTCAAGAGATCTGCATTATTCCCATTGAAAGTAGAAATAATTTCAATATTTAATGTTAGTTCTACATGTTTTAATGGAAAATATTGTCTTTTAACAACAAAAAAAACGTTCTACATGTTTGATTTCGTTTCCAAGCTTTTCTACTGAAACTGCTACACTGAAAGAAATGTGTACTTAACCGAACCTATATATAGTTTCATACAAACCACATGTTGGTCGTTTTTAAACCATACCACAGCTGTGGTTTGGATCAAACATCATGAATTTATAATGTAATTTTACCTACATGCATGTACTTTATCTTACCTACATCTATCATCATTCTAACTACAGCTGAATGTCTATTTTACCTACATACATGCAATTCAAACCACAGCTGTGGTTAAACATTACCTACATGCTTATTAATTAAACTACAGCTGGCTGTCTATTTTACCAACATGCATGCAATTCAAACCTCATGTAAAAGAATATTTAACTGATAAACTAATCCTTCAAACTACAGTCGTTAAGCAATTTTACCTACATGCATTTCATTTTAGCCACTTGGATAATGTTTAATTTAGCTACACTCAATTACAAAATACTGTAGTAATCAAATTCATAAGAATACATATATAATACATCATAAAGATTAACTAATAAATATAGAGTGATAATACTTCTGTTAAGTTAGTTAAAATAGATACAATATAAATAATTAAATTGGATATTTAGCAAATCTTTCCATATTTATCAAATCATTGTAATAAAACTCAAAATTAATTAATTACATTTAATATAAAATGAACAATTTCAGAAACACACATTACTTGGTAAACATTAGTAAGAAGAAAATTATTATAGTTTCTCAGAAGCTAGAAAAATTGAAGAATTTACCAATTTATGTATTATTAAACATGAATGAAATATTCAAGAAACATAACATTTCTATTAACTCATTAAATAGATTACTAAATTTGAGATCACACCATCAAAAAAGAAACTGCAACTAGATTATAACTCGAGGATTAAAGAAGAATTTATATATAGTTATGTTTAAAAAGGCCCAAATAAAGCTTCCTTGTAGCTCCAAGATTTAAGTACCCAAACAAATAAAAAGTCATTTAGTGATTCATGAACTGAATTGTTCACAGCTAGCTATTTCTCAAAACGGCTCACCAAATCCAGTGACACATGGAGCTTTCATATCATAACATTGAAAGAATATCGTACAATGATGTTCACAGTAGAGTAAAAAAATGTTTCAGCACTCCTTGCCATATTTCAAATTCAAAACTTGGAATAGTTTAAAATGCTGCATCAATCGCCTTCAAAAAGTGTTGGCAACCAAAACATAATGTCATCAGAGGAAACATAATATTGATCAACTTCAGAAGACTTTGAAGATGGGTGGCTGGAATGAGACTAAGAAGGAAGATTACTTCTCTAGCCAAGCTATCCTCTTCAATAGTTAGCCATATGACTGAAAAGAAAATTACAAAGCATCAATTATTGAAGATCTTCCCATTCATAGTTAGCTAGAAGTCAAATA
This sequence comes from Caprella mutica, assembly GCA_947561585.1. Classification (NCBI taxonomy): domain Eukaryota; kingdom Metazoa; phylum Arthropoda; class Malacostraca; order Amphipoda; family Caprellidae; genus Caprella; species Caprella mutica. The sequence continues at coordinate 97,820 of CANNZV010003173.1, read as the reverse complement.
AATAGGTAAAACTTATAGAAACTTACCTCTAAAAGTTAACACCAACATCAGCAGTTGTGGGCCTCAATCTCTTGTTGTGATGATGTTAGCAAAAGTAGGCAAGCCACCCCAAAAGTCTTCATTAGAATGTCTCTGGTGTCTGCAAAAAATATGGAATTAGGAAATTGTTGAGAATAGTTAGTACAATTGAGAGATTAAGGCTAATTACTGACTAGCTATGTAGCAATGATTAGCAAAAAAAAACTAAAATTCACAATGAATATAATGATAATTGACTTAATTGTTAAAATAATCATCCGCAAGAGATATAAACAGTCTTAGATTAGGTAACAGCAAGAACATATTTCCTTTATCCAATGGACTTCTCTGAATTGAAAGCAGAGAATTAATATAATTGAATGAGAAAAATAATCAATTAGCTATCACGCAGCTATTGATGACAACATAGAATTAAATGTAAAGAAGTAGTACTAAGCTACTGAATTTCAATCACTTTGTAGCTACTGTTACCAAAAATTCATATCATATTTCTCTGAAAAAGAGCCATATGAAAGTCATGGTATCTATAAAAAGTTAAAGTTCTATAGAAGCAGTGGGAGATTCTGAAATTTAGGTTGATTTCAGAGAGCAGTTCAGTCCCAATTAATTAAATTGTTACCAAGAGCCAGAAAGTAACTATCTCAAATCAAATCTGCTGAATATTATTATTTTTAAATAATTATCTTCTGTGCAAAAAATACTTATTTTCTTCAATTTAAATTTATTTTGTTGAAAACAAAATGCAAAATAGAGAATTCTAGAACAATTTACCAGTTTCAGTAGTCTGGTGTTTAAATTAAAATATTTGATAGTAAAGAATACACTATTTAAAAATCTATTTGGCATACAGGTTACAGTTGAATGTAATAAATGCACTGGATTTTAAAAATCCCATTAACTGATCATCATATATCAAAGTCCATAGAAACTGATCTCAAAAAAATCTATTTTGATAATTGTTCTCAACTTCTCATTGAAATAAAAGTAAAAGTCTAAAAGAAACCTAAAGATAATTTTCACAGAAAAGGATAAAAAATATTCCATATTCTGCAGACTGCCAACAGAACAATCAAGTCATCAGAGATAATTATGAAATTTAGAAGATAATTATTAGTCTGTAAGTGGTGCACAGAACTAGGTACTCTAACTTAAAAAAAAAAAATCTTGAAAAAGCCAGCAAACAAAATAATTCAATTGGCTACTCTTCCATGCACTAGGTAAGGACTAACATTATTGATTTATCAACTTTACCTCACAATATTAAAGGCAAAATAGTGATATATAAAGAATATTAATTTATGAGAAAAGAAAAAACAACCAAGTTTACCATCAAATACAATCTGGGAGAACTGGTGAAAAAATTGGCGAGTCAATGGACCACATAATTTTACTTGGACATCAGTCTGTATTTTAACATTATCTGTGCAAACAGCTATTGATTTCTTCCCTTATATACATGTATTTTTCTTAGAAGAGAAGGAAAACATAGAGGATTTCTTGGAAAGCACTTTACCAGTTTCTGCAATCTGGCCAGGGCAGAGAGTCAGAAATTAAGAGTGACACTGTGGCAGACAGTCTGACAGAGACTTCAAAAAGTTTACACCAATATATTATATTGTAATTAGGATTATATTACATACAAGCACCCTAGAAGTAGAGGCTAGAGCAAACTAAAGATTATAGTCAGCTGCCTAAAGGCTATGCTGCAAGGTATTGGAGATTCTGCCTTGGACCTTTTCCTATTATAAATAGGTAGGCTGATTTTCTATTTTTCGGAATGAATTGATCACAGAAAACAATTCTAGCCTAATATATGTTCTGATACATATAGCTATTACTATAAATTTAAGCACTGGACATAGCTGAAATTAAATTAAGGTTACTACCAAATTACACACCTACCTTTTTTGATATTTCACTGAAACTGACGCGCCACTCCAGTTTCCCGCCTGATTTACATTAAATTTACATACATGTGACTAATAATTTCATAGTAATACTCTAACTACATAGACGACGGTTATATATACTGACAAAGGAAAATAATTTACCCACATGCAAGTTTAATTTTGATTTGTATTGTAGGTAAGGTGAACTGACATAGATGATGCGTATTTCTAACCACAGAAATACAAAATTTTACCTACATTTTGTGCGTTTATACTGACTAGAGAATTGAACCACATGCTGTAGTTCATCTACACCTAACACATAACTAGAATTAACTACTTTAGCATATAACTAACCCACAATGAGTTAAACTACAGTGTGTTGTTTGATGACCAAAAATTATTTCTCTCAGTGTATGGAAAGAAAATCAATTACATGTTTATATAAAGTATTTTTTTTTTATTAGCGAGTAGAACTAATGTGTACAAATAGAAATGAATAATGTTTATATATAAGCTTCATGCAAGGGTTGAAATTATTTTAGTTTTGATCGGTGCAGCAGATTTCTTAGTGACGAGAAATTATGTACTTTATACATGAGAAAAAATAATGATGCGAACAATATTCTCAATACAGTAGAAATCATCTATAGTGAACTTCTCTATAGTGAACCAATTTTCTGTAGTCTTTTCTGTAGACTAAAAGTAAATTCGTTTAGTCTACGGGGTAGTTCTCTCATTCTGGAATCAACATTCACTATAGAGGACTCCACTATAAAGGAGTTCTACTGTATTTACATACACGATAGCAGTTCCTTTCCCTAGTGTCTGTATAAGAAACAACCTTCCAATTGAAAAACTTAGAGCTATAGATTAGCAATATACTTTATATTGCATTAATTAATGATAAAAGTAATTGCAATGGCCGAAAGTTTGTAACTTGTTCAAATAGTTGAATGACTCCATTAACTGAAACAGTCCGGTCTGCTCCAAATTGATCCCCCTGTAATAGCTTCTCCGGCTCATTAGCCCCAAATGACCCGAGAGTATTCTGCCAGGCAGTTAACTTCTACCGACCTCCGTCTGGAAACTTTCTTGCAATCAATGTAATGGATGCTTTCTATATAATATGGTTAGGAATATTGTCTCGCCTGAATCTTTCTGCGCTCCCTGTACTCATTTTATAAGTGATGGTGTTGATAAAACTTGTTATAATTAAAGAGAAATAGTTATGGGGGGCCAGTGAAGATTAAGAGGGGATTTACCGACTCAATAACCAGACAACCTGTCTCCCATTTTAATGAACTCACAACTAGTTAAGTTGAACTGTTGCTATAGTATTTAGTCCAGAATGTGAAAATAGAACGATACCGAATTGTTCTATATTATGCAGAGTTTGAATATTTTTATGGTACTTCGCAAAATATTATTTCTAGTTGCGGCGGCTTTCCGAGTCTAAATTTGTGTTAGGAGAGGCAGTCAAGAAATTAGTTGATATGAAGGAGGTGGTGAACTTTATTTTTTTTTTCCTAATACGAAATGAGTATACTTGAGTTAAAATATGCTAGAATATAAGTCACTTATGTCTTGCATAATGACAAAATAAATTCTAATATTGGAATGCAATTTAATCAACCAACAATATGTAACTTCAGTTACATCACTAACAAAGATGGATGAATTGGATGCTTGATATTCTCTTCCTTCTGTCAACACAAAACAAATAGTTTCCCTTTTTCCAAGTTTTACCACTGCATCTTCTCTAGATACCTAAGGAGAGTGTTTATAGCATTGAGCTCTGATGACATTATTTACGCTCAAGATGCTGATGACGCGTTATTTATTGTTTTTCTGCACACTGTTTATTAGAGTTGAAGTACATTATAATTATACGCTAATAGAAATACGAATATAGTGAACAGAGATAATAATTGTATGTAATGTAATTATACCCTTACCTTTATATCACAGTACAATATAATAAATAATAGTCTTTTAGTTCTTAATTTGATATTTTATCTTCATAATAATTATTTAATTGGAAGCTATTTATAAAGCAAGGAAAAGTAATATAAAAAAGCATGGAAAAGATCGTGAAATGTCTCAGAAAAATGATATAAATTGCTACATGGAATGTCGAAGGTAAAATGCTACACGGAATGTCAAAGATAAAATGCTACATGGAATGTCAAAGATAAAATGCTACATGGAATGTCAAAGATAAAATGCTACACGGAATGTCAAAGATAAAATGCTACATGGAATGTCAAAGATAAAATGCTAAACGGAATGTCAAAGATGAAATGCTACATGGAATGTCAAAGATAAAATGCTACATGGAATGTCAAAGATAAAATGCTACACGGAATGTCAAAGATAAAATGCTACATGGAATGTCAAAGATAAATTGCTACATGGAATGTCAAAGATAAATTGCTACACGGAATGTCAAAGGTAAAATGCTACACGGAATGTCAAAGATAAAATGCTACATGGAATGTCAAAGATAAATTGCTACATGGAATGTCAAAGATAAATTGCTACACGGAATGTCAAAGATAAAATGCTACATGGAATGTCAAAGATAAATTGCTACATGGAATGTCAAAGATAAATTGCTACATGGAATGTCAAAGGTAAAATGCTACATGGAATGTCAAAGATAAAATGCTACATATGGAATGTCAAAGATAAAATGCTACACGGAATGTCAAAGGTAAAATGCTACACGGAATGTCAAAGATAAAATGCTACATATGGAATGTCAAAGATAAAATGCTACACGGAATGTCAAAGATAAAATGCTACATGGAATGCCAAAGGTAAAATGCTACATGGAATGTCAAAGATAAAATGCTACATGGAATGTCAAAGGTAAAATGCTACACGGAATGTCAAAGATAAAATGCTACATGGAATGTCAAAGATAAATTGCTACATGGAATGTCAAAGATAAATTGCTACACGGAATGTCAAAGGTAAAATGCTACATGGAATGTCAAAGATAAAATGCTACACGGAATGTCAAAGATAAAATGCTACACGGAATGTCAAAGATAAATTGCTACACGGAATGTCAAAGATAAATTGCTACACGGAATGTCAAAGATAAAATGCTACACGGAATGTCAAAGATAAAATGCTACACGGAATGTCAAAGATAAAATGCTACATGGAATGTCAAAGATAAATTGCTATATGGAATGTCAAAGATAAATTGCTACACGGAATGTCAAAGGTAAAATGCTACATGGAATGTCAAAGATAAATTGCTACACGGAGTGTCAAAGGTAAAATGCTACATGGAATGTCAAAGATAAATTGCTACACGGAATGTCAAAGATAAAATGCTACACGGAATGTCAAAGATAAATTGCTACACGGAATGTCAAAGATAAAATGCTACATGGAATGTCAAAGATGAAATGCTACATGGAATGTCAAAGATAAAATGCTACACGGAGTGTCAAAGATGAAATGCTACACGGAATGTCAAAGATAAAATGCTACATGGAATGTCAAAGGTAAAATGCTACACGGAATGTCAAAGATAAAATGCTACATGGAATGTCAAAGATAAATTGCTACATGGAATGTCAAAGATAAATTGCTACACGGAATGTCAAAGGTAAAATGCTACATGGAATGTCAAAGGTAAAATGCTACATGGAATGTCAAAGGTAAAATGCTACATGGAATGTCAAAGATAAAATGCTACACGGAATGTCAAAGATGAAATGCTACATGGAATGTCAAAGATAAAATGCTACCCGGAATGTCAAAGGTAAAATGCTACATGGAATGTCAAAGATAAATTGCTACACGGAATGTCAAAGGTAAAATGCTACATGGAATGTCAAAGATAAAATGCTACACGGAATGTCAAAGATGAAATGCTACACGGAATGTCAAAGATGAAATGCTACATGGAATGTCAAAGATAAAATGCTACACGGAATGTCAAAGATAAAATGCTACACGGAATGTCAAAGATAAAATGCTACATGGAATGTCAAAGATAAATTGCTATATGGAATGTCAAAGATAAATTGCTACACGGAATGTCAAAGATAAAATGCTACATGGAATGTCAAAGATAAATTGCTATATGGAATGTCAAAGATAAATTGCTACACGGAATGTCAAAGGTAAAATGCTACATGGAATGTCAAAGATAAATTGCTACACGGAGTGTCAAAGGTAAAATGCTACATGGAATGTCAAAGATAAATTGCTACACGGAATGTCAAAGATAAAATGCTACACGGAATGTCAAAGATAAATTGCTACACGGAATGTCAAAGATAAAATGCTACATGGAATGTCAAAGATGAAATGCTACATGGAATGTCAAAGATAAAATGCTACACGGAGTGTCAAAGATGAAATGCTACACGGAATGTCAAAGATAAAATGCTACATGGAATGTCAAAGGTAAAATGCTACATGGAATGTCAAAGATAAATTGCTACATGGAATGTCAAAGATAAATTGCTACACGGAATGTCAAAGGTAAAATGCTACATGGAATGTCAAAGGTAAAATGCTACATGGAATGTCAAAGGTAAAATGCTACATGGAATGTCAAAGATAAAATGCTACACGGAATGTCAAAGATGAAATGCTACATGGAATGTCAAAGATAAAATGCTACCCGGAATGTCAAAGGTAAAATGCTACATGGAATGTCAAAGATAAATTGCTACACGGAATGTCAAAGGTAAAATGCTACATGGAATGTCAAAGATAAAATGCTACACGGAATGTCAAAGATGAAATGCTACACGGAATGTCAAAGATGAAATGCTACATGGAATGTCAAAGATAAAATGCTACACGGAATGTCAAAGATAAATTGCTACACGGAATGTCAAAGATAAAATGCTACATGGAATGTCAAAGGTAAAATGCTACATGGAATGTCAAAGATAAAATGCTACACGGAATGTCAAAGATAAAATGCTACATGGAATGTCAAAGATAAAATGCTACACGGAATGTCAAAGATAAAATGCTACACGGAATGTCAAAGATAAAATGCTACATGGAATGTCAAAGATAAATTGCTACATGGAATGTCAAAGATAAAATGCTACATGGAATGTCATAGATAAAATGCTACACGGAATGTCAAAGATAAAATGCTACATGGAATGTCAAAGATAAAATGCTACATGGAATGTCAAAGATAAAATGCTACACGGAATGTCAAAGATAAAATGCTACACGGAATGTCAAAGATAAATTGCTACATGGAATGTCAAAGATAAAATGCTACACGGAATGTCAAAGATAAAATGCTACATGGAATGTCAAAGATAAAATGCTACACGGAATGTCAAAGATAAAATGCTACACGGAATGTCAAAGATAAAATGCTACATGGAATGTCAAAGATAAATTGCTACATGGAATGTCAAAGATAAAATGCTACATGGAATGTCATAGATAAAATGCTACACGGAATGTCAAAGATAAAATGCTACATGGAATGTCAAAGATAAAATGCTACATGGAATGTCAAAGACAAAATGCTACATTAAATGTCAAAGATAAAATGCTACATTAAATGTCAAAGATAAATGCTACACGGAATGTCAAAGATAAAATGCTACACGGAATGTCAAAGATAAAATGCTACATGGAATGTCAAAGATAAAATGCTACACGGAATGTCAAAGATAAAATGCTACAAGGAATGTCAAAGATAAAATGCTACACGGAATGTCAAAGATAAAATGCTACACGGAATGTCAAAGATAAAATGCTACATGGAATGTCAAAGATAAAATGCTACATGGAATGTCAAAGATAAAATGCTACACGGAATGTCAAAGATAAAATGCTACACGGAATGTCAAAGATAAAATGCTACAAGGAATGTCAAAGATAAAATGCTACACGGAATGTCAAAGATAAAATGCTACACGGAATGTCAAAGATAAAATGCTACATGGAATGTCAAAGATAAAATGCTACACGGAATGTCAAAGATAAAATGCTACACGGAATGTCAAAGATAAAATGCTACATTAAATGTCAAAGATAAAATGCTACATTAAATGTCAAAGATAAATGCTACACGGAATGTCAAAGATAAAATGCTACATTAAATGTCAAAGATAAAATGCTACATTAAATGTCAAAGATAAATGCTACACGGAATGTCAAAGATAAAATGCTACACGGAATGTCAAAGATAAAATGCTACATGGAATGTCAAAGATAAAATGCTACACGGAATGTCAAAGATAAAATGCTACATTAAATGTCAAAGATAAAATGCTACACGGAATGTCAAAGATAAAATGCTACACGGAATGTCAAAGATAAAATGCTACATGGAATGTCAAAGATAAAATGCTACATTAAATGTCAAAGATAAAATGCTACATTAAATGTCAAAGATAAATGCTACACGGAATGTCAAAGATAAAATGCTACATTAAATGTCAAAGATAAAATGCTACATTAAATGTCAAAGATAAATGCTACACGGAATGTCAAAGATAAAATGCTACACGGAATGTCAAAAGCATCTCATTTTGCTTCAAAGATCCAAATTCTCCAATGTAAATATTCCTACTAACGGAAAAATTCAAATTGGTGGATTTTCCTTCATTTTGCAGTCAAGTCGCAATTTTGAAACATTCGAGAGGTTTTATTGAGGAGATACCAAATCCTGCGATTAGATTGCGTAAATATTACGACTTAGTCATCGCTGAGCATCAGTTGATTGGCTACGAAATAACTTCTGTTCGATTTGATAACCAATTTACCAATGAGTTATGACAAAGAACTTTTGAGGAAGAAACTTTAATTAATTAAAATATGTCTACAGCATATATTCTTTATATGCAATGAAGGTTTATTTTTTGAAATACTAATGTCATTGATAAATATGAATGCATTTATTATATTTCTTTAGTTTCATAGCCAATCATAATCAAATGTGGAATTAACATAATATGATGGGGCCATAGAATATCAAGAAGGAGCACCATTTAATCGTCCATTTCCCCGTCCTAACTTAATACTTTGAAATTTCAAAGACAGCTTAGGCAACATATTTGTTTCATTAATAACAATCTTCTCAATGAAAATCCTTCAAAGAAATTCTTTAACTGCAGCTTGACGGAGAGTAAGATATTGCAATTTATATTACAGTTTACAATGTTTTAATAATGGGAGTTTATTTCTATACTGCTCCATTATTAATCCAGGATAATTTATTCACAAGCACACATTTTGTTCAGCGAATGGTAGGCTTTATTCCTCTATGGAGCAGTAGGTTTCCTCTCCATGACTATATCTGATAGTGCATTGAAAAACAGGCATCCTTTTTATGCCGTGAGAGATCACTTCGATAGACTAGAGAGAGAGAGAGAGAGAGATGTCAAACACAAAGAACTGCATTATTCACAGGAATGAATATATGGTGATGTGCTTGCGTGAAAAAGTGCTCCTTTTCTGGGTTTATTGCTACCTAATTTTCAAATATTCAATTTTTTAAGGGTACAATATCAATTTAGTTTAGCTTACCAAGGATCTAAAATATAATCTATTTTACAAATTATTTTGATAATTTCACATATATTCTTTTTTAGCATGCATATTAATGAAACAGACTACTCGAATATAGATTATAAATTTCAATAAATCACTAGCTTATTGTTGAATTAATTTTTAATTTTGAGCATAATGTGATCACAAATTTAATTACATAATTATTTTAGAAAAGTACTTTATAATATCCTTTATATGTGATTTGCAATACATTTGCAATGTACTAATTCAAAAGTGAAATATTATTTAGGTTTTATAATTTAAGCCACGAAAATCTTTTTGGATTATTTAATGAAAAAATTGACTAATGAAATGATTTGTGATATAAATCTTACTTCGTTATCATCAATGAAAGGATGACACAAAAATAAATAACAAAAAGTAATTATAAATAACATCTATATATTAATACGTTAGTGTGTGTGTCTGTGTGTGTCGCTTACTATAGTAGTGATTGATTTGTAAGTGAAGGTGGGGGAAGTGAAGGTGGGGAAAGTGAAGGTGGGGGAAGTGAAGGCGGGGAAGTGAAGGTGGGGGAAGTGTATGTGGGGAAAGTAAAGGTGGCAGAAGTGAAGGTGCAGGAAGTGTATGTGGGGTAATTGTATGTGAGGAAGTGTATGTGGGGGAAGTGAAGCTGGCAAAAGTGAAGGTGCGGGAAGTGGAGGTTGGGGAAGTGAAATGGAGGAGGTGAAGTTGTGGGAAGTGTAGATGGGGGCATGAGGGGCATGTCGGGCAAGAGAAGGTGAAGTGAAGATGAATGAAGTGAAGAGGGGGGAAGTGAAGCGGGGTGGTGGGGGGAACTGCGAAGCTGAAATATAACTTAGTTTAGAAAAAAAAGTTATATAGTGATAATAGGTCCACTAAAAGTTAAACAAACTTTCTATTAATAGTACCTTATAAATTTGGTGTAACTCATACTAGTGTCACCAAGAGAATAGTTATATGTGATAGTATATATTTTATGATAAAAGAAGCCGTGTCAGTCGGTAAGTCTGTGACAAAATGTGTTAAGCAGACTATAAGGACAGATTTGTCGATTATACCAAGACCAAATCTTATCTGTTGATTTCCCAATTCCTTTGGAATTTCCACGTGTCCAGCTAGTAAAGTAATTATACTACTAATAATAAATTACCCTAATAACTAATATACAATAGCTTTTATAATAATATTTTCTGTCTTTAAATCCCGTTTTTAAGGATGAAGCTTTCAAAAAAGTCATTTGTTGGCGCTAATCGTCAGAGCATACACATTGTAGAACTTAAGAACCTACTTTACCAAGAGAATATCATAACGCTAGGTGATGGCGCTGTTAGACTCTTTTCATTATTCCTCTAATCATCTGCTAACTAATTTCTCTTTTTATTAGTACATGGATTTGCAGAATAATTTTAAACTTGCTGGACCGGTGGAAATTCCACGTAATTGGGAAATCAACGAATAGGTTTTTGTCTTAGTCTAATTAACCAATATGTTTAAATATGCTTAACGCATTCTGTGACGGACTGACCGACTGACAGGGTTTCTTTTAAAATAGAATATAGATTATCACTTATTGGTGACACTACTTTGATTTACACCAACTTTATGAGGTGATATTTATAGAGTATCTGTTTAACCCATTTTTTTGTGAAGCATATACCAACTGACAGCGGCTTCTTTTATAATAGTACATTCTGTAAATAGAATATCATTCAAAAATATCATCTTGGTCACATTACTCTGATTAACATCATTTTTATGTGGCGCTATTGATAGTGTTTGTTTAACGTATTTTGTGACGGACAGACCGACTGACGAAGATATACCATCATATAACTTTTTTCTATACTAAACTATATTTTGCTCCACAACTTTCCCTCTCTTCACTTCCCCCACCTTCATTCCCCCACCTTCACTTACAAACCACTCACTACTATAGTAAGGGACACACACAAACACACACGCTAACGTATTGATAAATAAATAAGTGAACCAATCAGGCGATCTTACACTAAAGTGTTGATTTCTTAAAATTATTATAGGTACAGTTTGCAGCTTTTAGTTTTGTTAAGTGAGATGAATACAGTAATCTGTTACGTGTACTACTTCTGTATCTTTTTCTTGAATAATCCATTAAAGTTGTTTCTTCAGTTCTTATGAACTTTACTACAAATCAATCTAATATGTGTATTCCAATGCATTATAATATAACATATATTACAGATATTTATATGTGGCAGAGCAGACATTTCAAACTGCGCTACAAATCTTCAGACTTTCGTAAGCTCTTATAGGCGGTTTTGGGCAGTTGGAGAAAAGTTCTCAGCAGATCAAGATGCTTCAGTTCTTCTCTTTTTCTTGCATGGCTAACTTTTCATATCTGAGACGCAGTTGGTTGCCCTCGGATACCCCATAAAAAATACGCTACAGAGTTTGGGCTAAGTTTACCAAGGAACTTTTCTTTGGAGAGAAACAAAAGCAATTTGGCGGAGTGTGTTTTTGTTGGCTAATAACCCTTTTCAAAGATTCTGAGCACGAACCTTTGGTCAGTACTGTTGCTGATTTAATTTCCTTCGTTATTTCTTTGCCCTATGATTTTGATATTTTAATTACTATTTAGAGTGGCCGTTATACAATTAAAGTCTCGGTGTGCAGACAAGATATCAAAAGACAGAGTATCGAAAGACAGAGTATCGAAAGACAGAGTATCGAAAGACAAAGTATCGAAAAACAAAGTATCGAAAGACAAAGTATCGAAAGACAAAGTATCGAAAGACAAAGTATCGAAAGACAAAGTATCGAAAGACAAAGTATCGAAAGACAAAGTATCGAAAGACAGAGTATCGAAAGACAGAGTATCGAAAGACAGAGTATCGAAAGACAGAGTAACTTAAGACAGAGTATCGAAAGACAAAGTATCGAAAGACAAAGTATCGAAAGACAAAGTATCGAAAGACAAAGTATCGAAAGACAAAGTATCGAAAGACAAAGTATCGAAAGACAAAGTATCGAAAGACGAAGTATCGAAAGACAAAGTATCGAAAGACAAAGTATCGAAAGACAAAGTATCGAAAGACAAAGTATCGAAAGACAGAGTATCGAAAGACAAAGTATCGAAAGACAGAGAATCGAAAAACAAAGTATTGAAAGACAAAGTATCGAAAGACAAAGTATCGAAAGACAAAGCATCGAAAGACAAAGTATCGAAAGACAGAGTATAGAAGGATATAGCAAAGAAAGATAAAATATAGAAAATGAAAGTATAGAAAGACAAAAATAGAAGGACATATAGCATATAGAAAGAAAAGTGTATGAAAATGTTGAGGTCATGCCTCCTAAGCCTGGTTCAATAAAGACAAAATGAGCCCACCTGCAATTGAGCCCGAAACAATTGGGCCCAGGATAATTGGGCCCCGAGACAATAATTTTTGGGCCCAAGATAATTGAGCACATAAAAAAACTGTTACAACATTCTTCACTTTTTTGTGCATTCTTTATTTTCAGTATTGGACATTTAAATTAATTTTAAACTTAATCTTGCTCTCTAATCTTGCTCTAAATTAAAAATAGTAGGGTGACGATATTGAGTTGTGTTTTTGCATCGCTCCATCTGTACCACCCTTCAATTACGTTAGTGATACGAGGCAGATCTTACATGACACGGTTGAAGAAACTCCACACACATGGTTTGAAAAGAGGATTTTGTCTATTTCTTTTGAATGGCCTTCATATCTACGAAATAAACCTTAATGAATCATTAAGTGAAAGTTAAATATTATGTATGTAGTGTTCTTTTATAGAAAGGAAATATCTCAATACTCTGGGTTGAAACCGAGTCCGCTTTTATCAGTCTATGGTATCAACTTCATTTGCTACTGTAATAACAAAGTAAAGCTTCTCTATAGTGTCTGCTATAACCATTTTATTAATGCAATCAATAGTGGTCATGGGCCCAAATTTCTTGGGGATAAATTGTACTAGGCTCAATTGTATTGGAGCCCTTGCCACGAGCCCAAATGTCTTCGGCTCAATTTTCGGCGGGTCTAATTGTCGGGACCCATGATTGACTTGGACCCAACTGACGGTCAATAAACAAAATTCATACTTCAAGTTATGTATAACTAATGTTATTTTTAAGGAAAGATTTCTCAATTTGATCAACTTTTCCTTCGATCAATTTTCTATTCGATCAATTCTCCATTATTATAAATTAGATCAAATTTTCGAAACTGTCCTTCGATACTCTGTCTTCCGATACTTTGTCCTTCGATACTCTGTCTTTCGATGCTCTGTCTTTCGATACTTTGTCTTCCGATACTTTGTCTTCCGATACTTTGTCCTTCGATACGCTGTTTTTCGATACTTTGTCCTTCGATACTCTGTCTTTCGATACTCTGTCTTTCGATACTCTGTCTTTTGATACTTTGTCCTTCGATACTTTGTCTTTCGATGCTTTGTCTTTCGATACTTTGTCTTTCGATACTTTGTCTTTCGATACTCTGTCTTTCGATACTTTGTCTTTCGATGCTTTGTCTTTCGATACTTTGTCCTTCGATACTTTGTCTTTCGATGCTTTGTCTTTCGATACTTTGTCTTTCGATACTTTGTCTTTCGATACTCTGTCTTTCGATACTTTGTCTTTCGATGCTTTGTCTTTCGATACTTTATCTTTCGATACTTTGTCTTTCGATACTTTGTCTTTCGATACTTTGTCTTTCGATACTCTGTCTTTCGATACTTTGTCTTTCGAAACTTTGTCTTTCGATACTCTGTCTTTCGATATTTCGTCTTTCGATACTCTGTCTTTCGATACTCTGTCTTTCGATACTCTGTCTTTCGATACTCTGTCTTTCGATATTTCGTCATTCGATACTCTGTCTTTAGATACTCTGTCTTTCGATACTCTGTCTTTCGATACTCTGTCTTTCGATACTCTGTTTTTCGATACTCTGTCTTTCGATACTTTGTCTTGCGATACTCTGTCTTTCGATACTTTGTCTTTCGATACTCTGTCTTTCGATACTTTGTCTTTCGATACTCTGTCTTTCGATACTATGTCTTTCGATACTCTGTCTTTCGATACTTTGTCTTTCGATACTCTGTCTTTCGATACTTTGTCTTTCGATACTCTGTCTTTCGATACTCTGTCTTTCTATACTCTGTCTTTCGATACTCTGTCTTTCGATACTTTGTCTTTCGATACTCTGTCTTTCGATACTTTGTCTTTCGATACTCTGTCTTTCTATACTCTGTCTTTCGATACTCTGTCTTTCGATATTTCGTCTTTCGATACTCTGTCTTTCGATACTCTGTCTTTCGATACTCTGTCTTTCGATACTCTGTCTTTCGATACTTTGTCTTGCGATACTCTGTCTTTCGATACTTTGTCTTTCGATACTCTGTCTTTCGATACTTTGTCTTGCGATACTCTGTCTTTCGATACTTTGTCTTTCGATACTCTGTCTTTCGATACTTTGTCTTTCGATACTCTGTCTTTCGATACTCTGTCTTTCGATACTCTGTCTTTCGATACTCTGTTTTTCGATACTCTGTCTTTCGATACTTTGTCTTGCGATACTCTGTCTTTCGATACTTTGTCTTTCGATACTCTGTCTTTCGATACTTTGTCTTTCGATACTCTGTCTTTCGATACTCTGTCTTTCGATACTCTGTCTTTCGATACTCTGTTTTTCGATACTCTGTCTTTCGATACTTTGTCTTGCGATACTCTGTCTTTCGATACTTTGTCTTTCGATACTCTGTCTTTCGATACTTTGTCTTTCGATACTCTGTCTTTCGATACCTTATCTTTCGATACTTTGTCTTTCGATACTCTGTCTTTCGATACTCTGTCTTTCGATACTCTGTCTTTCTATACTCTGTCTTTCGATACTCTGTCTTTCGATACTTTGTCTTTCGATACTCTGTCTTTCGATACTCTGTCTTTCGATATTTCGTCTTTCGATACTCTGTCTTTCGATACTCTGTCTTTCGATACTCTGTCTTTCGATACTCTGTCTTTCGATACTCTGTCTTTCGATACTTTGTCTTTCGATACTCTGTCTTTCGATACTTTGTCTTTCGATACTCTGTCTTTCGATACTTTGTCTTTCGATACTTTGTCTTTCGATACTTTGTCTTTCGATACTCTGTCTTTCGATACTTTGTCTTTCGATACTTTGTCTTTCGATACTTTGTCTTTCGATACTCTGTCTTTCGATACTCTGTCTTTCGATACTCTGTCTTTCGATACTCTGTCTTTCGATACTCTGTCTTTCGATACTCTGTCTTTCGATACTCTGTCTTTCGATACTCTGTCTTTCGATACTTTGTCTTTCGATACTCTGACTCTCGATACTTTGTCTTTCGATACTTTGTCTTTCGATACTTTGTCTTTCGATACTTAGTCTTTCGATACTTTGTCTTTCGATACTCTGTCTTTCGATATTTCGTCTTTCGATACTCTGTCTTTCGATACTCTGTCTTTCGATACTCTGTCTTTCGATACTCTGTCTTTCGATACTCTGTTTTTCGATACTCTGTCTTTCGATACTTTGTCTTGCGATACTCTGTCTTTCGATACTTTGTCTTTTGATACTCTGTCTTTCGATACTTTGTATTTCGATACTCTGTCTTTCGATACTCTGTCTTTCGATACTTTGTCTTTCGATACTTTGTCTTTCGATACTTTGTCTTTCGATACTCTGTCTTTCGATACTTTGTCTTTCGATACTCTGTCTTTCGATACTTTGTCTTACGATACTCTGTCTTTCGATACTCTGTCTTTCGATACTCTGTCTTTTGATACTCTGTCTTTCGATACTCTGTCTTTCGATACTCTGTCTTTCGATACTCTGTCTTTCGATACTCTGTCTTTCGATACTCTGTCTTTCGATACTTTGTCTTTCGATACTCTGACTCTCGATACTTTGTCTTTCGATACTTTGTCTTTCGATACTTTGTCTTTCGATACTTTGTCCTTCGATACTCTGTCTTCCGATACTTTGTCCTTCGATACTCTGTCTTTCGATGCTCTGTCTTTCGATACTTTGTCTTTCGATACTTTGTCTTCCGATACTTTGTCCTTCGATACGCTTTTTTTCGATACTTTGTCCTTCGATACTCTGTCTTTCGATACTCTGTCTTTCGATACTCTGTCTTTTGATACTTTGTCCTTCGATACTTTGTCTTTCGATGCTTTGTCTTTCGATACTTTGTCTTTCGATACTTTGTCTTTCGATACTCTGTCTTTCGATACTTTGTCTTTCGATGCTTTGTCTTTCGATACTTTGTCCTTCGATACTTTGTCTTTCGATGCTTTGTCTTTCGATACTTTGTCTTTCGATACTTTGTCTTTCGATACTCTGTCTTTCGATACTTTGTCTTTCGATGCTTTGTCTTTCGATACTTTATCTTTCGATACTTTGTCTTTCGATACTTTGTCTTTCGATACTTTGTCTTTCGATACTCTGTCTTTCGATACTTTGTCTTTCGAAACTTTGTCTTTCGATACTCTGTCTTTCGATATTTCGTCTTTCGATACTCTGTCTTTCGATACTCTGTCTTTCGATACTCTGTCTTTCGATACTCTGTCTTTCGATATTTCGTCATTCGATACTCTGTCTTTAGATACTCTGTCTTTCGATACTCTGTCTTTCGATACTCTGTCTTTCGATACTCTGTTTTTCGATACTCTGTCTTTCGATACTTTGTCTTGCGATACTCTGTCTTTCGATACTTTGTCTTTCGATACTCTGTCTTTCGATACTTTGTCTTTCGATACTCTGTCTTTCGATACTATGTCTTTCGATACTCTGTCTTTCGATACTTTGTCTTTCGATACTCTGTCTTTCGATACTTTGTCTTTCGATACTCTGTCTTTCGATACTCTGTCTTTCTATACTCTGTCTTTCGATACTCTGTCTTTCGATACTTTGTCTTTCGATACTCTGTCTTTCGATACTTTGTCTTTCGATACTCTGTCTTTCTATACTCTGTCTTTCGATACTCTGTCTTTCGATATTTCGTCTTTCGATACTCTGTCTTTCGATACTCTGTCTTTCGATACTCTGTCTTTCGATACTCTGTCTTTCGATACTCTGTTTTTCGATACTCTGTCTTTCGATACTTTGTCTTTCGATATTTCGTCTTTCGATACTCTGTCTTTCGATACTCTGTCTTTCGATACTCTGTCTTTCGATACTCTGTCTTTCGATACTTTGTCTTGCGATACTCTGTCTTTCGATACTTTGTCTTTCGATACTCTGTCTTTCGATACTTTGTCTTGCGATACTCTGTCTTTCGATACTTTGTCTTTCGATACTCTGTCTTTCGATACTTTGTCTTTCGATACTCTGTCTTTCGATACTCTGTCTTTCGATACTCTGTCTTTCGATACTCTGTTTTTCGATACTCTGTCTTTCGATACTTTGTCTTGCGATACTCTGTCTTTCGATACTTTGTCTTTCGATACTCTGTCTTTCGATACTTTGTCTTTCGATACTCTGTCTTTCGATACTCTGTCTTTCGATACTCTGTCTTTCGATACTCTGTTTTTCGATACTCTGTCTTTCGATACTTTGTCTTGCGATACTCTGTCTTTCGATACTTTGTCTTTCGATACTCTGTCTTTCGATACTTTGTCTTTCGATACTCTGTCTTTCGATACCTTATCTTTCGATACTTTGTCTTTCGATACTCTGTCTTTCGATACTCTGTCTTTCGATACTCTGTCTTTCTATACTCTGTCTTTCGATACTCTGTCTTTCGATACTTTGTCTTTCGATACTCTGTCTTTCGATACTCTGTCTTTCGATATTTCGTCTTTCGATACTCTGTCTTTCGATACTCTGTCTTTCGATACTCTGTCTTTCGATACTCTGTCTTTCGATACTCTGTCTTTCGATACTTTGTCTTTCGATACTCTGTCTTTCGATACTTTGTCTTTCGATACTCTGTCTTTCGATACTTTGTCTTTCGATACTTTGTCTTTCGATACTTTGTCTTTCGATACTCTGTCTTTCGATACTTTGTCTTTCGATACTTTGTCTTTCGATACTTTGTCTTTCGATACTCTGTCTTTCGATACTCTGTCTTTCGATACTCTGTCTTTCGATACTCTGTCTTTCGATACTCTGTCTTTCGATACTCTGTCTTTCGATACTCTGTCTTTCGATACTCTGTCTTTCGATACTTTGTCTTTCGATACTCTGACTCTCGATACTTTGTCTTTCGATACTTTGTCTTTCGATACTTTGTCTTTCGATACTTAGTCTTTCGATACTTTGTCTTTCGATACTCTGTCTTTCGATATTTCGTCTTTCGATACTCTGTCTTTCGATACTCTGTCTTTCGATACTCTGTCTTTCGATACTCTGTCTTTCGATACTCTGTTTTTCGATACTCTGTCTTTCGATACTTTGTCTTGCGATACTCTGTCTTTCGATACTTTGTCTTTTGATACTCTGTCTTTCGATACTTTGTATTTCGATACTCTG
Source organism: Caprella mutica (assembly GCA_947561585.1). Taxonomy (NCBI): domain Eukaryota; kingdom Metazoa; phylum Arthropoda; class Malacostraca; order Amphipoda; family Caprellidae; genus Caprella; species Caprella mutica. Next base: position 78,847 of record CANNZV010003173.1, on the reverse strand, counting down.
TCTTTCGATACTCTGTCTTTCGATACTTTGTCTTTCGATACTTTGTCTTTCGATACTTTGTCTTTCGATACTCTGTCTTTCGATACTTTGTCTTTCGATACTCTGTCTTTCGATACTTTGTCTTACGATACTCTGTCTTTCGATACTCTGTCTTTCGATACTCTGTCTTTTGATACTCTGTCTTTCGATACTCTGTCTTTCGATACTCTGTCTTTCGATACTCTGTCTTTCGATACTCTGTCTTTCGATACTCTGTCTTTCGATACTTTGTCTTTCGATACTCTGACTCTCGATACTTTGTCTTTCGATACTTTGTCTTTCGATACTTTGTCTTTCGATACTTTGTCCTTCGATACTCTGTCTTCCGATACTTTGTCCTTCGATACTCTGTCTTTCGATGCTCTGTCTTTCGATACTTTGTCTTTCGATACTTTGTCTTCCGATACTTTGTCCTTCGATACGCTTTTTTTCGATACTTTGTCCTTCGATACTCTGTCTTTCGATACTCTGTCTTTCGATACTCTGTCTTTTGATACTTTGTCCTTCGATACTTTGTCTTTCGATGCTTTGTCTTTCGATACTTTGTCTTTCGATACTTTGTCTTTCGATACTCTGTCTTTCGATACTTTGTCTTTCGATGCTTTGTCTTTCGATACTTTGTCCTTCGATACTTTGTCTTTCGATGCTTTGTCTTTCGATACTTTGTCTTTCGATACTTTGTCTTTCGATACTCTGTCTTTCGATACTTTGTCTTTCGATGCTTTGTCTTTCGATACTTTATCTTTCGATACTTTGTCTTTCGATACTTTGTCTTTCGATACTTTGTCTTTCGATACTCTGTCTTTCGATACTTTGTCTTTCGAAACTTTGTCTTTCGATACTCTGTCTTTCGATATTTCGTCTTTCGATACTCTGTCTTTCGATACTCTGTCTTTCGATACTCTGTCTTTCGATACTCTGTCTTTCGATATTTCGTCATTCGATACTCTGTCTTTAGATACTCTGTCTTTCGATACTCTGTCTTTCGATACTCTGTCTTTCGATACTCTGTTTTTCGATACTCTGTCTTTCGATACTTTGTCTTGCGATACTCTGTCTTTCGATACTTTGTCTTTCGATACTCTGTCTTTCGATACTTTGTCTTTCGATACTCTGTCTTTCGATACTATGTCTTTCGATACTCTGTCTTTCGATACTTTGTCTTTCGATACTCTGTCTTTCGATACTTTGTCTTTCGATACTCTGTCTTTCGATACTCTGTCTTTCTATACTCTGTCTTTCGATACTCTGTCTTTCGATACTTTGTCTTTCGATACTCTGTCTTTCGATACTTTGTCTTTCGATACTCTGTCTTTCTATACTCTGTCTTTCGATACTCTGTCTTTCGATATTTCGTCTTTCGATACTCTGTCTTTCGATACTCTGTCTTTCGATACTCTGTCTTTCGATACTCTGTCTTTCGATACTCTGTTTTTCGATACTCTGTCTTTCGATACTTTGTCTTGCGATACTCTGTCTTTCGATACTTTGTCTTTCGATACTCTGTCTTTCGATACTTTGTCTTTCGATACTCTGTCTTTCGATACTCTGTCTTTCGATACTCTGTTTTTCGATACTCTGTCTTTCGATACTTTGTCTTGCGATACTCTGTCTTTCGATACTTTGTCTTTCGATACTCTGTCTTTCGATACTTTGTCTTTCGATACTCTGTCTTTCGATACTCTGTCTTTCGATACTCTGTCTTTCGATACTCTGTCTTTCGATACTCTGTCTTTCGATATTTCGTCATTCGATACTCTGTCTTTCGATACTCTGTTTTTCGATACTCTGTCTTTCGATACTTTGTCTTGCGATACTCTGTCTTTCGATACTTTGTCTTTCGATACTCTGTCTTTCGATACTTTGTCTTTCGATACTCTGTCTTTCGATACCTTATCTTTCGATACTTTGTCTTTCGATACTCTGTCTTTCGATACTCTGTCTTTCGATACTCTGTCTTTCTATACTCTGTCTTTCGATACTCTGTCTTTCGATACTTTGTCTTTCGATACTCTGTCTTTCGATACTCTGTCTTTCGATATTTCGTCTTTCGAAACTCTGTCTTTCGATACTCTGTCTTTCGATACTCTGTCTTTCGATACTCTGTCTTTCGATACTCTGTCTTTCGATACTTTGTCTTTCGATACTCTGTCTTTCGATACTTTGTCTTTCGATACTCTGTCTTTCGATACTTTGTCTTTCGATACTTTGTCTTTCGATACTCTGTCTTTCGATACTTTGTCTTTCGATACTCTGTCTTTCGATACTTTGTCTTTCGATACTTTGTCTTTCGATACTTTGTCTTTCGATACTCTGTCTTTCGATACTTTGTCTTTCGATACTTTGTCTTTCGATACTTTGTCTTTCGATACTCTGTCTTTCGATACTCTGTCTTTCGATACTCTGTCTTTCGATACTCTGTCTTTCGATACTCTGTCTTTCGATACTCTGTCTTTCGATACTCTGTCTTTCGATACTCTGTCTTTCGATACTCTGTCTTTCGATACTTTGTCTTTCGATACTCTGACTCTCGATACTTTGTCTTTCGATACTTTGTCTTTCGATACTTTGTCTTTCGATACTTTGTCTTTCGATACTTAGTCTTTCGATACTTTGTCTTTCGATACTCTGTCTTTCGATATTTCGTCTTTCGATACTCTGTCTTTCGATACTCTGTCTTTCGATACTCTGTCTTTCGATACTCTGTCTTTCGATACTCTGTCTTTCGATACTCTGTCTTTCGATACTCTGTCTTTCGATACTCTGTCTTTCGATACTCTGTCTTTCGATACTCTGTCTTTCGATACTCTGTTTTTCGATACTCTGTCTTTCGATACTTTGTCTTGCGATACTCTGTCTTTCGATACTTTGTCTTTTGATACTCTGTCTTTCGATACTTTGTCTTTCGATACTCTGTCTTTCGATACTCTGTCTTTCGATACTTTGTCTTTCGATACTTTGTCTTTCGATACTTTGTCTTTCGATACTCTGTCTTTCGATACTTTGTCTTTCGATACTCTGTCTTTCGATACTTTGTCTTACGATACTCTGTCTTTCGATACTCTGTCTTTCGATACTCTGTCTTTCGATACTCTGTCTTTCGATACTCTGTCTTTCGATACTTTGTCTTTCGATACTCTGACTCTCGATACTTTGTCTTTCGATACTTTGTCTTTCGATACTCTGTCTTTCGATACTTTGTCTTTCGATACTCTGACTCTCGATACTTTGTCTTTCGATACTTTGTCTTTCGATACTTTGTCTTTTGATACTCTGTCTTTCGATACTCTGTCTTTCGATGCTCTGTCTTTCGATACTCTGTCTTTCGATACTCTGTCTTTCGATACTCTGTCTTTCGATATTTCGTCTTTCGATACTCAGTCTTTCGAAACTCTGTCTTTCGATACTCTGTCTTTCGATATTTCGTCTTTCGATACTCTGTCTTTCAATACTCTGTCTTTCAATACTCCGTCTTTCGATACTCTGTCTTTCGATACTCTGTCTTTCGATACTCTGTCTTTCTATAATCTGTCTTTCGATACTCTGTCTTTCGATACTTTGTCTTTCGATACTCTGTCTTTCGATACTTTGTCTTTCGATACTCTGTCTTTCGATACTCTGTCTTTCGATACTCTGTCTTTCGATACTCTGTCTTTCGATACTCTGTCTTTCGATACTTTGTCTTTCGATACTCTGTCTTTCGATACTTTGTCTTTCGATACTCTGTCTTTCGATACTCTGTCTTTCGATACTCTGTCTTTCGATACTCTGTCTTTCGATACTCTGTCTTTCGATACTCTGTCTTTCGATATTTCGTCATTCGATACTCTGTCTTTCGATACTCTGTCTTTCGATACTCTGTCTTTCGATACTCTGTCTTTCGATACTCTGTTTTTTGATACTCTGTCTTTCGATACTTTGTCTTGCGATACTCTGTCTTTCGATACTTTGTCTTTCGATACTCTGTCTTTCGATACTTTGTCTTTCGATACTCTGTCTTTCGATACTTTGTCTTCCGATACTTTGTCTTTCGATACTCTGTCTTTCGATACTCTGTCTTTCGATACTCTGTCTTTCTATACTCTGTCTTTCGATACTCTGTCTTTCGATACTTTGTCTTTCGATACTCTGTCTTTCGATACTCTGTCTTTCGATACTCTGTCTTTCGATACTCTGTCTTTCGATACTCTGTCTTTCGATACTTTGTCTTTCGATACTCTGTCTTTCGATACTTTGTCTTTCGATACTCTGTCTTTCGATACTTTGTCTTTCGATACTTTGTCTTTCGATACTTTGTCTTTCGATACTCTGTCTTTCGATACTTTGTCTTTCGATACTTTGTCTTTCGATACTTTGTCTTTCGATACTCTGTCTTTCGATACTCTGTCTTTCGATACTCTGTCTTTCGATACTCTGTCTTTCGATACTCTGTCTTTCGATACTCTGTCTTTCGATACTCTGTCTTTCGATACTCTGTCTTTCGATACTTTGTCTTTCGATACTCTGACTCTCGATACTTTGTCTTTCGATACTTTGTCTTTCGATACTTTGTCTTTCGATACTTTGTCTTTCGATACTTAGTCTTTCGATACTTTGTCTTTCGATACTCTGTCTTTCGATATTTCGTCTTTCGATACTCTGTCTTTCGATACTCTGTCTTTCGATACTCTGTCTTTCGATACTCTGTCTTTCGATACTCTGTCTTTCGATACTCTGTCTTTCGATACTCTGTCTTTCGATACTCTGTCTTTCGATACTCTGTCTTTCGATACTCTGTCTTTCGATACTCTGTTTTTCGATACTCTGTCTTTCGATACTTTGTCTTGCGATACTCTGTCTTTCGATACTTTGTCTTTTGATACTCTGTCTTTCGATACTTTGTCTTTCGATACTCTGTCTTTCGATACTCTGTCTTTCGATACTTTGTCTTTCGATACTTTGTCTTTCGATACTTTGTCTTTCGATACTCTGTCTTTCGATACTTTGTCTTTCGATACTCTGTCTTTCGATACTTTGTCTTTCGATACTCTGTCTTTCGATACTCTGTCTTTCGATACTCTGTCTTTTGATACTCTGTCTTTCGATACTCTGTCTTTCGATACTCTGTCTTTCGATACTCTGTCTTTCGATACTCTGTCTTTCGATACTCTGTCTTTCGATACTCTGTCTTTCGATACTTTGTCTTTCGATACTCTGACTCTCGATACTTTGTCTTTCGATACTTTGTCTTTCGATACTTTGTCTTTCGATACTTTGTCTTTCGATACTTTGTCTTTCGATACTTTGTCTTTCATACTCTGTCTTTCGATATTTCGTCTTTTGATACTCTGTCTTTCGATACTCTGTCTTTCGATGCTCTGTCTTTCGATACTCTGTCTTTCGATACTCTGTCTTTCGATACTCTGTCTTTCGATATTTCGTCTTTCGATACTCAGTCTTTCGAAACTCTGTCTTTCGATACTCTGTCTTTCGATATTTCGTCTTTCGATACTCTGTCTTTCAATACTCTGTCTTTCAATACTCTGTCTTTCGATACTCTGTCTTTCGATACTCTGTCTTTCGATACTCTGTCTTTCTATACTCTGTCTTTCGATACTCTGTCTTTCGATACTTTGTCTTTCGATACTCTGTCTTTCGATACTTTGTCTTTCGATACTCTGTCTTTCGATACTCTGTCTTTCGATACTCTGTCTTTCGATACTCTGTCTTTCGATACTTTGTCTTTCGATACTCTGTCTTTCGATACTTTGTCTTTCGATACTCTGTCTTTCGATACTTTGTCTTTCGATACTCTGTCTTTCGATACTTTGTCTTTCGATACTCTGTCTTTCGATACTTTGTCTTTCGATACTCTGTCTTTCGATACTTTGTCTTTCGATACTCTGTCTTTCGATACTTTGTCTTTCGATACTCTGTCTTTCGATACTTTGTCTTTCGATACTTTGTCTTTCGATACTCTGTCTTTCGATACTTTGTCTTTCGATACTCTGTCTTTCGATACTTTGTCTTTCGATACTTTGTCTTTCGATACTTTGTCTTTCGATACTCTGTCTTTCGATACTCTGTCTTTCGATACTCTGTCTTTCGATACTTTGTCTTTCGATACTCTGTCTTTCGATACTCTGTCTTTCGATACTCTGTCTTTCGATACTCTGTCTTTCGATACTCTGTCTTTCGATAATCTGTCTTTCGATACTCTGTCTTTCGATACTCTGTCTTTCGATACTCTGTCTTAATTTACTCTGTCTTTCGATACTCTGTCTTTCGATACTCTGTCTTTCGATACTCTGTCTTTCGATACTCTGTCTTTCGATACTCTGTCTTTCGATACTCTGTCTTTCGATACTCTGTCTTTCGATACTCTGTCTTAAGTTACTCTGTCTTTCGATACTCTGTCTTTCGATACTCTGTCTTTCGATACTCTGTTTTTCGATACTCTGTCTTTCGATACTCTGTCTTTCGATACTCTGTCTTTCGATATTCTGTCTGAAGTTACTCTGTCTTTCGATACTCTGTCTTTCGATACTCTGTCTTTCGATACTCTGTCTTTCGATACTCTGTCTTTCGAGACTCTGTCTTTCGATACTCTGTCTTTCGATACTCTGTCTTTCGATACTCTGTCTTAAGTTACTCTGTCTTTCGATACTCTGTCTTAAGTTACTCTGTCTTTTGATACTCTGTCCTAGTACCTTTTTACATTTTTATTGAGATATATCACAAACAGCAAATTAAAAAATATTCCAATAGGAAAAAAGTTTGATGACTGATTACCTTCGTAGATAGCAGAAGATCATATTTTACGCGGCATTTATTTATATGTTTATTTGCCATATGGTTATTCACATGACTCAAAACAGTCTTAGATAAAATTGCTTGGAATTTGGTGAGGGCGGTAGGTCAATGTCCAGGAATCATCCAGTAAAATTTTGGAAGCGATCTGGTCAAAGGTCAAGGTTATTTGTAACTCAGTATCTCAAAAATTATTCAACCAATTTGGCTGAAATTTTGTTGAATGATTGGTTATTATCCATGAACCAGCTTATTATATTTTGGGAGTGATCAGGTCAAAGGTCAAGGTCAAGGGTTTCTATTACTCAAGATCTCAAAAAGTATTCAACCAAATGGCCAAAAATTTGAAGGAACGATTAGTCAATATCCAGGAATAATTTGGTAATATTTTGGGAGCGATTGGCCAAATGGTCAAAAATCTAGGTCATTTATAGCTCAATAACTCAAAAATTATTCAACCAAATTGCCTAGAATTGGTGCGATGATTATCATTATCTAGGAAACAGTTAATTCTATTTTTGAAGCGAACAGATTAAAGGTCAAGGTCTTTTATAAGCAACGGCAAAGGTATGCGCTCTACGAGTGTCCGTCAACTACCTAGTTCTTTATATATTTGGTGCTGATTCCTAAAAGAATTTTCATTTTGTCCAATCAGGTCACATGTTTACGTTACAAAATTTGGTGAAGAAAAAAATAGCAAATTAAATATACGTTGTCAGTATATTTGTACAAAATATATCAAGAAATGTATGTGCCCGTAAGGAACATGTGTAAAAAATATATACAAAATCTAGTGTGTTGGTACCTATACCATCTGTATTTAACACATGTAATTACAACTTTTTAAAAATGGTATAGCAAATAAAAACTGACCTGATTGAACAAATCACAACATACAAAATACACTCAGAAAATCCAATAGCACCACTGCCTCAACATCATGCAGAGCAGTGTAATGATTTATCAGTTTTTCCAAATATTTTGTCTCCACTGGATGCATGTCAGCAATGTGATAATCTTCGGTAATAAAATATAACCCTACTGATTAATAGATAGTCTAACAGCTCACTTAAAAGCGATGCGTCCTAACACATCTAATGGTAAATAAAATACAAATGAGCACTCGATTCTATTGTCTATAATTATCATATCATTCGTTCAATTTAAATAATTCAAAAAATAATTTTTTCTAGTTACGATAAATTATTTATTTCTGTTTTAGGTGGTTACTAATGGTGTGAAACTTCAATTACTAAGTATATTTTCTTCAATAAAGATGCATTTTCAAAAATCTAATTAATAGTTACACAAAATGATATCCTTTCTTAATTAATCTTTAACATTAATTAATCTTTAACATACACACTTCATATAGATATTATGTCTTATGTAATATCTCTTAAGTTCAAACGTATCATTCGTACGTACATTTCATATGAATAAATTTCTAATTGATTATAATACTTCAATCAAACTAATCCCTATGATAGTCAGAATAAAATATCTTCCATTGTATTCAAATACCTAGAAATAAATATTGAATATAGTTGCATCTCCCTTAGTTATCGAGTTATATACGCCATAGTTGATCTTAATCAGAAAAAGTGGTCGTAATTGCCTCCGTGCATGTGAGCTAATGTTCTACCTGAATCATGTTACATATGGAACTGTAACATGAATGCACATTTCCCCTTTGCTTATTATGTAGCATTGAATCCCTCTAATGCATCACCGATGCTATAAGCTGTATCTCTTATTGATGTACTATCACGGAAAAGAGTATCCGTCAGCTGTTGTAGTATGCTATTTTAACAGTTTTGACCTTTCTTATTTTTTGCATGTGGCATTTTAGAGAGTATTCCTCCGCGTTCAAAAATCCCCCAATAAGGAGGAGCCTATTTCTGGGGTAAAATGCTAGGGTAATTGGGTGAAATGGGGGATTAGATATGTGTATCTAGAGGAGGGACGGGGGGGGGGGGGTCATTCATATCGATTTCTGACATGTGATTAGATATTATTTTTGTATTATTTAAATTAAAGTATAAACATATAGTTTCATTTGTATCATCCATGCAATGTTCATTTTGTAATGAATACATGTATTTTTTTATAATTTGAAATGCATATTTATAATTTTGAAATTTTCCATTCAATTAACCTTGGTATATATTTCGTACGAGTTACTCTTGTATATTTTTATGCAATTTACTTTTGACCAATTGTCGTTCTAATATTGAAACTAATAACTATTCGAATTTGTGGTAAAAGTAGATTTCTAGCTTTAGCTTTATCAAATCTCATTAATTCCAAAAATATTATTTATGACAACCATTCACACAAGTTAAATTAATCCTCTTCAGATATGATTTTAAATAACTTCGCTTCTTTTACACCTTTTAATTATTTGTTCTCCTAAAGGCTATATTATTAAAACTATAATACACGTTTTCAACTTTGTGGTAAATGTCTATAGTTTTATTTTTAGTTTTGTCAAATCTTATTCCACGAATATTTTATATTATAATCATTCACACAAGAGCATTTTATCGTCTAATGATATGATTTTTAATAGCTTCGCATTTTTTTTCACATTTAAATAATTTGCTGGACGGGATATAACCAGTCTCGGTTATAATCCGGAGATTTTCTGCATTCAGAATTTCAATAAATTAATAGTGATGACTAATTTAGTCGATAAGACAAGTTTCTCTTCTTTTTCGAAGTCCTTTATGTGTATTATCTTTTTTAATTCATTCAATATATTGGCCAAATGAGGAAGTTATTAAAATTTGTGTTTTTAAAATGATAATAAATTAATAATTCATCTTACGTCTTAATTTAATGACAACAATCATTAAGTTGCTGACAAGCATTTTTCTCAATTTTCATCAATAAATAAGTAATTACTAATTAGTAATTACCTATACGGCTATACCGATACTTTCTATCTTTTATTGAAGTTATTTAATTGAAAAATTCTTTTAGGCTCAAGAATAAAATAAAGCTATGACTAAGTTGTAACTTAATCTATTTAGTTTAGAATTTAAATGCAGTAATTTAATGGATTTTTTTATCATCAAGTGAACTGATTCTTTTCAGTTAAAATTTTTTATATATTAAATGCTTGCACGACCAATTGACAAGCAGTGATATAGTGAACTAAAAATAACTGAAGTGATCATTATTTTTCTTCTCAATAAATGTCACATCGCCAACGTTGACAATAAGATAAGTTACAAAGTTCTATGAGATGAACCAAAAGAAATTTCTCCAAGAACTGAACGAATGTAGCCTACTGCAGTTTTGGTGCTTAATTTGTGACATCGGAGTGAAACTGGGATTCATGACAACTGTCAACTAAGGCTTTAAACTTGCAAGTTCTATCTCTTATCATACAATATTAGTTTTTTACTTAAAAAATAAGAAATAAAGGATCAATAATAGAAAATGGATAATTATTTTATATTTATAAAAAATAGTGTTTTACAAAAGTTGAAGATAACAATTAAATTAGGTAAAAATTTAAAAAACTACTACACGACTAAATACACTTGCAGGTTATTTTAAAGTAAAAACTACCCGATACAATTTTTACTAAAATAAAGGATTTCTGATTAGTACTAGTTTACATGAAGTATCAATCTTAGAACAATTTTTAAAAGCTTAGGGTTGAATGATTAACATGAACTTACAATATACAATTAATTCTATATTTACCTATGATTAAAGTTCTTCAAACGCATAACAATAAATAAAATACACAAATTAGTTCGGTATTTAATGCACTTCCTTTTCACGGAAAAATGTCGTTGAAAATCTAAAAGTAACAAGCATGAATAAATGGATATCACAGGGAATGAGACCAGACTTCCTGGGAATGATGAGAACTCATCTGATAGTGATTAGTACTGTCCTGATGAGAACTACACTGATAGTGATTAGTACTGTCCTGATGAGAACTACACTGATAGTGATTAGTACTGTCCTGATGAGAACTACACTGATAGTGATTAGTACTGTCCTGATGAGAACTACACTGATAGTGATTAGTACTGTCCTGATGAGAACTACACTGACAGTGATTAGTACTGTCCTGATGAGAACTACACTGACAGTGATTAGTACTGTCCTGATGAGAACTACACTGACAGTGATTAGTACTGTCCTGATGAGAACTACACTGACAGTGATTAGTACTGTCCTGATGAGAACTACACTGATAGTGATTAGTACTGTCCTGATGAGAACTACACTGACAGTGATAAGTACTGTCCTGATGAGAACTACACTGACAGTGATTAGTACTGTCCTGATGAGAACTACACTGACAGTGATTAGTACTGTCCTGATGAGAACTACACTGACAGTGATTAGTACTTTCCTGATGGGAAATTCACTGACAGTGATTAGTACTGTCCTGATGGGAAATTCACCGATGAGAACTTCACCGATGTGAACTGCACCGATGACAACTGCACCGATGAGAACTTCACCGATGAGAACTTCACCGATGAGAACTTCACCGATGAGAACTGCACCGATGAGAACTGCACCGATGAGAACTGCACCGATGAGAACTGCACCGATGAGAACTGCACCGATGAGAACTGCACCGATGAGAACTGCACCGATGAGAACTGCACTGATGAGAACTGCACTGATGAGAACAGCACTGATGAGAACTGCACTGATGAGAACTGAAGTGGTGCGAAGTTATTTTGAATCTGAAAATGTTTACAAACAAATTGATTAAAAAATCTCTTGATATTGACTTAGAATTACGCTACAAACAATTATTAACAAGATAAAACAAATTCAATAGATTTTATTTTAATCTCATACTATAATATTTTTTTTTCATTATACTAGGTAATATATTTTTTCATTATACTAGGGGTTTAACGTCGTGCTTCAGTCATATCGTGACTATTTCGCTGACGTAAAAGGAAATTAAATACAAGGGACTAGAAGAAGCAGTCAGAAAGGAAAGTGGCTCCATGAACAAAGGCACTTACCACCGTTGGTGACAATGCTCATGGATGCAGAAAAGCTACTCCGTGAATGCAGTAAATTACCAAGGAATGTGACGAAACGGGACGCAAGCACCGGTGGCTGCCCTCACGGATGGAAAAGGAAAATGAAGAGGTGATGGTAAATGAAGCCTACGAGCCTACCTAACACAAAATCTAAGACCTCGTAGTTGAAGAGCATAACCCTAGCGCTATTCTACAAAATCCTGAACAATGTGTATTCGAAGCACATTTGGTTATGTTAAAAGAATCCACATTCGAGTGGCAAGGAAGAAACAAGATTTGATAGAAAACAAGATTAATGGAAAGTAGAACGCAGATAGATTGAAATCCTAACTGTGATCAGAGTGTGTTTCGAATCCTAAAAATCAAACTTACAAAATATTTACCCAAAGGACCAAAAAGAGTGGCACCTCGATCTAATATTTTTAATTTTTTCTTTATGTTGATGAATTAAGAGGTTATACCACAAACGATGGAAAGAAAAGGATAATTTAAAATGAGTAAAGAAAAGACAACAAAGTTATTTTTGGAAATTGCAAGATAAGGTTGAATAGATGTTTAGCATTAGAAACGTGGTTTTATAGAAACGCTACATTTATCTTCCATTACTCGAGACTAACTGTTAGATAAAGTCTAATTCCAATCCGTAGAATACTTACTACAATTAATGCTACAAAGGACTATATTACAAACTAATTGGAAAAAAGTCGAATTAATTTAAACGAAACTAAAGAACTCTACAAAAGAGATAATTGAATTTTACTAATTTCTTGTAATTAAATATTGGTCATTTTTTTAAAAAAGATTATAGCTTTATGGAAACAGAAATTGTACTGAAAAAGGGTAATACATATTTGTTTCAAAAATGGAAGGAAATATTTAATTTTATTCGATTTGTTGTCAAAGGAGATGCAAAGAACGAAACTGTAAAATAGAAAAAATGAAAGTCAATAAGTTGAAAATACTGAACAATGTCACTAAACTACTTAATTTTATTTAAATGTTCAAATATGAATGTCATATTGTAGAAACTATCATTTTAGCGGCAAGTTACATGTTGAAGTAATCTAGGATATTGTATAAATTAAGCTATTCGTATTATCAGTAAATTTTAAGAGTTTAAACGTTGTTTTAGTTTAATGATTTAATGAGTCAAGAATTCCAAACTAGGCTATAAACAAAAAGCTACAGTTAAAAAAAATTAGTTGATACAACTATAATGAACTATTTTCTTTAGAACCACCATTATACTCTCTCAATAGATGTTAAAAAAATTGTATACAAGTAACTATATAAGAGTTTAATTATTTATTATCAGTACTCTGAATATTTGCAAATTTTAATACTAGCAAAATAAATAACCGTTTATCACCATGGAGTGGATATGAACAGTCAGTATTTAAGAATTCCGTATTTCAGAAACAACAGAAACCATAAGTTGTGTATTTACAATTACCAATTGTAAAGTATTTGAACAGAATAATTTACAATTGCCAATCAATTTAATTGAAAGGTTTTAGGCCATATCGCTGATATTGAAAAGAAATTGAATATATATGGGGCTTGAAGTAACAGTTATAAAGGAAAGAGACTCCATGAAAGAATTAACTACCACCAGTCGGAGACAATGCTCATGGATGCAAAAAAAAATTCCATGACTGCAGTCACTTACCAAGGAATGTGACGAAAAGAGTCACCAACACCGATGGCAGCACTCACAGATGGAAAAGGAAAATGAAGAGGTGATAATAAATGAAGCCTACCGGACACAAAAAAAAAACATACGAGTTATCCTCAGAAACTACAATTAGCCACAAAAATGATAAGCCTGAAGCTGTTGTGCCCTTATTTGCTCTCTTATTTGCAGATTATCGACTAATGAATCATTAGCACCATTCAGTGTTTAATTAATTCGCTGCGAAGTGAATCAGGCAATCAGGAACACCAAACACTATTGATGAGAACGCACTTTACTTCATGCTCTGTATCGATTAGTCAGATAATCTTAACTATAACTTTATAAATCTATTTAGCTACAGAATGGCTCAAAAGTTTATTCATTATTTTCGAAAGGTGTGTAGAGTGCTTTAATATTTTCAGTTTTTGGTAGCCATATACATAAAAAATTTCCACAAACTTTTTCAAACATTCGTCATAAACTTTCAGGTTTTGTCTGATAGGTTAAGCGTGAACAAAAGTGCCATAAGATTGCGAACCAGAAGAGTATCTCCAAATTCTCGAAGCATATACTAGTCAAAGAGGATCTAAAGTTAACTCAATATAAGAAGCAATCTAGGCAGTTAATTTGAGAGGAAAATGATGTTGCAAGAGGTCAAGCAATCCTCAGGAATTTTTTTTATTCGGTCCGACGAGAAGATGTCTACGATGGAAACCAATAGTCAGAATGATACGTTTAATGTGTTTATCTCTGTAATTGACTGGAAGGTTTTAGAGCCTTTTAAGATACCAGAAGCCTTCTTTCATCGAGGTATGGGAAGCTGTTGTATCATATGGAAATAAATCTCAATTGATCGTATTCGATGAAGGAATTGAAGTGAACACTCAGTCATGCTTATCAGAAAATATTACTGAAGAATGTCCCTCATTGACTCTACGAATAATTTGAAACCAGTTTCATCCCATCAACACACACAGCAAATATGGTGCAAAGACAATTTTAAGAACTTTTAGAAATTTAGTACAAAGAAATATGGCAACTCTCAAGATTAACGCTTCAATCACACTAAAGAGCCAGAGGTGTTATCATTCAGATAGAGAGAACTACTAAGTCAATAATTGTCCTTCAAGAAAAACAAATCCAGATTCTTATTCAGGAATTTCTGATTTTTTTCTTTGCTCAATACACTGTGCAGTGTCTTGCATAATCATTTTTTTGGTAACAACGTAGTGTTTATGAATCCACCTTGCCATCACTTGCCATGGCTGAGGTGATTTTTGAAGCCATGGCAAGTGTCCCCCCCCCCCCCCTAGTGTCAAAGGATAGTGCTTGATAGCTCTCCAATCGGAACTCGTGGTCAAAACAGTAACCCCGCACTTACCCTAACGAGTTCATCTTCACGAGTTGACTTGCATACTAGGTATCGCATATGTCCATGCATTTCACGAGAGCTTAACCGTATGAGATACGCCAGGACTTACCAGTGTATATTGCTTTAGTTAAGTATTAGTATACGGTATCCAACAGAAGTGCAAGGTAACTGATTCACGGTTGTGACAGGAGTGGAAACTGTATAATCGCCTGAACAACCCTAACGGAATACCCCTGCCTCATACAGTCTGAAAATATCTGGTACCTATTTGAAGAGGACTTGTTTTCTACGGTATCTAAGCTACACTCTTAGGATGCGCAAATCTTACTGAAAAAGTATCCCTTACCATGAACTAGCCGTGACTATTATTATTGTTATTGTTATTGTTATTGTTAATATTGATATTATTATTATAGTCCTATTGATTTTTAACGGTTATCTTGTGTTTAAATACAGTTTATGCTTTTAATAACTGATAGTATTTGTATAGTGTCAGATATTTTTGTATTTAATTAGGATTTATAAATTCCCGGCCGGAACTATAGGATACAGATTTATTTTATGTTTAGATTATTTATTGGTATTAGGTAGGATGTCAAATAAAACTATTTATATCTCATTTTTTCGTTTCAATAGTCCAATGGTTGGTCACTAAAGATATAGGTATCATATCTGCCGGGCGGTACTCACACTTAACTAGTTAATTTAGTGGGAGTTGAGAGTGAGTACTGTTGACCCGAGCTTTCCCAAATTTTTGCTATAGGTGATAAAAATTCAACGCTTAGATTTTCCCACTACAACTTCATCTGTGGCTAACATTGCATCTTTTGACCAGTTTTGACATCTACAGATTTGGATCTGCCTTCAACGACTTTTTCAGTCACTCAAGAAATTTTTCAGTTTACTTTCGATCCTCTCGAGAGCTGTGGTGACTTCTCTCAACTTTACCCTCCGCATCGAACTTGGCCACGACTTGAAAAACTTTCGTCCTAACGTAGCCAGCTCTCTTAATAATGTTGTTTCGAATATGATTATCCATCGAGCTGAATCTGCTATGCTCAACAAACTTTTCTTTATATTATTATGCTCTCCCTTTTTATAATATCGTTTTAAAATGATCGCCAAAATATCATTATCGTAATAGTTCGAAGAAATGAGAATTGGAAAATAGTCCCAATATACTTTCTTGACACTATATATTTTAAAAGCTATACTTACCTACATATTATGCGCATTATATTGAGTAAATTTTAGCTGTACTCATCTATTATTGTGTTTGCAATACGAATGGACTATGAAACATACAACCTAAGAAACCTAAAGTTCTATTGAAGATTTTACTTATATTGTCTTTAATAGAAATTCAGAATTAAGGAAGTATATATAGTATATACTCTTGTTTCCAATAAAAAAGTCGTGTTTTATTAGCCAATACTGTACTATATCGGCCAACCGCTGTCCAAAATATTAACTTAAGGTTAGGTTAGTCGTCTGGCTTAGGGGGCTAGGGGGGTTGTATAACTTTTTTGGTTATGTCGCCCAGTGCATCGCGTTATTTATCGATCTCTGCACTAACGATGGTACCATCGTTACCGAAGATCAGTCCAGTTTTGAATTCTGGAATTTCCTCTCAAATCATGGCTCCATTCTTCTCTCCTTCTACTTCCATATACAGGGTGGGGCGTAAGTTTGGAAGCAATTTTTCAAACATTAATATAATTCTTAAAAATAAGTTCCTAAGTAGGTGATAGGGTTTGAACTATAGTAGAGACACTACATTATGACGTGACAGTGTTATTTTTTACAAAAATTTAGTCAATTCAAAAATGTCCGACAAAAGAGAAGCCATTATTGCTCTACACCGTGCCGGGAAGTCAGATTCCGTCATTTCAAAGACTCTCTCAATAGCGAGATCGACTGTTTGGAAGTGTGTGAAGCGTTTTAATGAGAGAGGAGACTTGACTGATCGTCCAAGAAGTGGTAGACCACGGTCACAACGCACCAAGCAACTGATAAAATGTGCACGAGAGAAGATCAGGAGGAACCCGAAAAGGTCAATACGATTTTTAGCCAAAACAGCTAATGTGAGTCCCAGAACAATGAGAAGAGTTGTCAAAGAAGACCTAAAGATGTCCTCTTTCACCCTCCAAAAAAGACAGACTCTGTCAGAAGCTGTAAAGAAAATGAGATTGGAGAGAAGCATAGCACTTCTGAGAGAATTGAAGTCTGGCACGGCTGGTGAAATTGTTTGGTCTGACGAAAAAAATTTCACAGTGGAAATGGCTCACAACCGGAGGAATGACAGAATAATTGGCAAAAGTGCAAAAGACATCCCATACAACCAAAAAACTGTCCACAGAACCATGAAACCTGCTTCAGTAATGGTCTGGGCCGCCGTTTCAGAAACTTAGAGATCTCCTTTAATTTTTGTGGAACAAGGCGCCAAAATCAATGCTAAATGTTATATTGAGAATATTTTGACGCCAATGTTGGAGTCAGCTAAGGATCACTTCGGTAATGACACTCTATGGACAATTCAGCAAGACGGTGCGACTTCACATACTGCAAATGTCACTCAAAACTGGTGCCATGACCATCTTCCACGGTTTTGGTCCAAAGAAATGTGGCCTCCCCGCTCCCCAGATGTTAATCCTATGGACTTTTTGGTATGGTCCATTCTTGAATCAAAGGCCTGTGGTAATTTCCATCGCAGTGTGAATGATTTAAAGCGTTCGCTCCAGAGATCTTGGAAGGAAATTTCACAAGAACAGTTGCGTGCCGCAGTAGGAAGAGTTCGGAGGAGATTTGAGGCTGTTATTAAAAACAAGGGGGGACATTTTGAATAAATTTATGATTTTTGAATTCTTAAAACCCTTATTTAATAATACATAACTGTAAATTATTAAATATATTTTTCGTTGAATTATAATATGCACTTTCATTTGCTTCCAAACTTACGCCCCACCATGTAAATAAATTCTGCTTCCTTTATTTATTCTTCTCGTTCTGATTCCATATAATTTCTCATTCCAATAGTCTCTGCTAAGAACTTCATTTAAATCACCTCCATCTTTCATTCTATCCTCTCAATCATTTCACATTCCTTATTCACCAATATTTTTCTCGTCACTTTGCCGATTTGTAATAATGGACCAGGAGTTCATCCTCTGCAAAAAAAAAATTAAATGCTTCATGAACTTAGTATGCAACCATCAATCAAATAATGACGTTAATGCAGGACTACCTTATCTAATTCCATTCTTTCTCTCCTCTCCCATTCCTTAATATAACACATCTCTCATATTTTCTCTAAATTTCAGATCCGATTAACCAAGTTAATTTCTCAGTAATCATTACCAAAACGAATTAACAATTTCATCCCTTTAATAAAGTAATACCATCTTGAAGTCATAAGCTATCAAAACCAGCTATTCTTTCTTTCTTCCAGCTTCTCAAGTACACTAATGCAGTTTCCACAAATTCCCCACAAAAATTCACTGAAATTCCTTGTGTTATTCTCGTATGGTTTCTCCCCTCAAATTAATCACTTTCCCAACGTGATTTCTTATCAGTGAGCACTTGTCAGTGAGTACTTGTCAGTGAGTACTTGTCAGTGAGTACTTGTCAGTGAGTACTTGTCAGTGAGTACTTGTCAGTGATAAGTTATCAGTGATAAGTTATCAGTGAGTACTTGTCAGTGAGTACTTGTCAGTGAGTACTTGTCAGTGAGTACTTATCAGTGATACTTGTCAGTGAGTACTTGTCAGTGAGTACTTGTCAGTGAGTACTTGTCAGTGAGTACTTGTCAGTGAGTACTTATCATTTGAGTACTTGTCAGTGAGTATTCTAAATATTTTTAGATATTTGTCAACTAATAGAACTATGCAAATATTCCGCTATTAATCAAAAAAATGAAATATGACCTCTTTCATTCAAATGCTATACCTAGACTAATCATGTTTAAAAACAGACATACTAATTTTACACATCTTTAAAGTGCTACCTTACGACAAAGAGCACTATCGGAAAAAAAATCGATAACATAGGGATACTAATCTGGTATTTAATTGTCATGAAATTTAATAAAAAGTCACTCTCTTGTTCCAGAAGCAGAAACTACATAATATGTACAATTAAATTTCAAATCTTGTCTTATTTTTTAACTGTGTCTTTCCTTACATTACACTAAAATAAACATATATGGAATTTTTTAATTCCAGAGTCCCTTAATTTACAAGAAAATCTCATTTTATATTCTCTAAGAATGTGAACGAATCCTTTGAGAATAATTGAAAGTATTTTGTTATTCAGGGGACCGCATAACAATACTTCAAGTGTAATATAGCTAGATTAGTTAGAGGAACACAACATTTCAATTTGAGCCAATAGAAGAAACTCTTGGAAAACTCAATATAAAATGCCTAAACTACATCTCAGACATTGGAATCCAATTCCTTCCAGATGGTCAGGACCCGATTTCAAGAAAGAATATTGGTTTTCCATATATTTTAAGAGCACTAACCTTTTGTTCCGAGACAAAGAAAAACAATTCTGAATTACTTCCCTGTCTACAAACTCATTCCGCTGATGAATGTTATTACATATTCACTGAATTATAACTGTGATGTGTCTATAGAAAACATTAAAGGTTATTAACCTACGGTTGAGAAGAGGTAGATATGATATAACGGGTAGATGTTAATATCACTCAGAGATGTTATTATTAAAAATAGCTTGGAATGTGAAGATACGCCATTTCTTCTTTCTTTCCTTTTATTCGAGAATGTTCTCTGCGAATATTCTCCATTTTGAAGCCCCTCCCAGACAAATTTTAACACATGATTGTGTACGATCTTCATCCTGTGAGAATTGGAAGTTGGGAAATAGCGGAGCAAGAATTCTTCACTAAAAATAAAATTCTATATGTTTAGTAAAACAAAAAATTATAAGTAAGGAAGAGATTAAAGGAAAGAGATGTATATGTGAATACAGTATTGTTCAATACAATATCACTTCACGTATACGATGACACAGAATTATCGAAAACATGAATAAAATTACACCTGTGTAAAATAATTTATTCATCGAAATCTTATAGACAATACGATTCGGTAAATATATTCGATATATATATTTTTTTTAATAATGATAACATAGCTAATAAAATAATTCTAAGAGCAAATTCCGCTATATTTTGAACATTATTCTTCCAGCATGAATTCATATGAAAAAAATACCTTCAGGAGAGAATGGGATGATAATTTGTACAGGGTGTTTCAGATTTAAAGCAACCAGTTTGTGCATAAAATGATTAATTCAAAAATCATGTTTGTTTGTTTCTATACATCGTATATCTTCTTGAAGTTAGTTTCAAATCTTCCTATTTCAGACATCAAGATTTGGTAATCAAGATTCACATAAAAGGTGAGACTAATTATTAAACTGCCTAAGAAGTAAATATTGAATTGTTCAACTGTTTGGAAATTGATAAAAACTTCAAGAAGTTTGGTTCAACCTCTCTTGATGCACCGACAATTAAGCCCCGGCAATTTGGTCCACCGACAATTGGGCCCAGGACAATTGAACCCCAAGAAAATTAGGCCCTGGACAATTGGGATCCTCACAATTGGACCCCAAAACAATTGAGCCCAGAAAAAAATTGGGCAGAAGACACAATAAAGAAGTGTTACCTTATTATTACTAGGGATCGAAGTGACAATATTATCTTTGAAATATGCTTCATATTCTCTAAAAATATGTTTATAATTTTTTAATTCGATTGATATACTTGATAAAGTATATATTAGTGAGCCCCTTTAATCCCATTTGTATTTAAATAAGTCGTATTAATTTGAATCATCTCATATGGATCCAATGTGTAGTGTACATCGTCTGACAAAGACAAATATTTATTAAAAAATGGGTAAATTTTAAAGATTATACATTACATTGAACAGTTGTTGGGATAAAATGAGATTATGTGAATACATTTTGTAATAATAATTCATAAAACTCTACAATATTGAACACTGAACATGTTTCAAAAATTCAAATTAACTTTAATTCAATTTGTATGTAAAAATAATTTCGGCATATCTAAAATAGCTCTATTCTTATTTTCTATTGGCTACATCCTAACGCATTTACTTTATAGGAGTTCACTATATAGAGGTACTGTAACTAGGACTTGTTGCTTACATGACCTCTCTCAGAACAGAAAATTATTTTAGGGTAATTGAAAGAATAACAGTAATTATTCATGAAAACAATATGTTCTATTAATAAAAAATTCATAGCGAGAATATTATCTCTTATCAGGAAGATTCTTCATCTTAATTATGCTCCAGACTATATTTCTATGCAAAACTTATTTACAGGGTTGCGCAAAAAAAAGGAAACCCATTTTCAAACTTGTTTATTTTACAAACTATCAAACCTAAAATTTTTCTAAAAACAGTTTTATTTATGTACTTTTTCTGCATCTATCATGATAATCTGTTAAGAGTTACGACAAAAATTAAACATTCTACAGCGAATTAACAAAGGTAAAGAAAAAGGGCTTGCGCGAGGAAGAAATATACGAAAAAAAGTCATAAGAGGTATAAATTCATTTTATATGGATGTAAAAACAATAAATTCTACTACTTTTTGTAACAAATAAGAGAAAATCAAAAAATGAATTACAATTTGGAAGTTGGTTTTTGAAATACAATTGATATCTTTATAAAATTATTTCGTCGTTAATTTTTATCTCCTAATCGAAACCCTCAAAATTCAGCTTACAAAAGAACAAAGAGTTTTTGTTGTGACAATTTTTTTAAACCTCATTTTGAACAACGCTTTTTGGAAATATTTCCACCAACTATAAAACCATATTGACAAATGTTAATAAGTTCAAAACTGAAGAAACCACTTTAAATTTGAACAAAAAGTGACCATATGTCGCAGGAGAAAAGAATGAACACATGAAAACATTAATCTTTTTCATGAACAGTTTATTCAGAACCCAAAAATCAGAAAGTAAGGATTAGATATCATTTAAGACACATTTCACTAAATTGTTAAACACGATTTTAGATATCATCCTTTGAAGAAGCATGTAAGGCTCGAACTCTTAGAACTGATTTACCGCACCGTCTAAATTTTGAAAAATTGTATCTGCAAAG
This sequence comes from Caprella mutica, assembly GCA_947561585.1. Taxonomy (NCBI): domain Eukaryota; kingdom Metazoa; phylum Arthropoda; class Malacostraca; order Amphipoda; family Caprellidae; genus Caprella; species Caprella mutica. The sequence goes on along the minus strand of CANNZV010003173.1, from coordinate 56,770 downwards.
AAATGCACATTTTGTAGAAGATATCGTGATTGGTGATGAAGATGTATTTCCATGAATGGTAGATTCAATAACAAAAATGTTAATTGAATGAAAAATAGTAGGATTTAATTTTACTACTACCATATGGAAATGAATTATTCCTATTATTCCTATTATGGACTTTCTTGAGTTTTTCGTCCTCGCGAAAGCCCTTTATATTTACCTTTTTTAATTGGCTGCAGGATGTTAAATTTTTGTTGTAACTCTTAACAGACTATCATGATAGATGCAGAAAAAGTAAAAAAATAAAACTGTTTATTTAGAAAGTTTCTAGGTTTGATAGTTTGTAAAATATAGTAGTTTGAAAATGGGTTTCCTTTTTTTTGCACCACCCTGTATTGTCACGGCCCTAGTTATTACAGTATCAAGGGTCTTTAATTAACTTAATACAGTAAACTCTGAAAAAATGAATCATGAACGAGATAATTGGAGACAAACCCCCTAACTTGGTGTTCACAGACGGAAAGAATTTTAAAATACTATGAACCATCAGAATAATCAAGTTTGGAGTTCTTCAAATTCAGCGGAGGGTAGGTTTGTAACGACTCTTCAAAATGCCCAGTCTGTAATGGTTTAGGCTTCTGTGATTCAAACTAAGAGATCCCCTCATATTTGTGCTTTGTAGGATTAAATTGAACTCAGAACGATACAACTTTCTCATTATTGATTGAAGTTTCCGCCATGAGATAAGAATCCTTTCAAGGGTTCACCATGGAGTCTCCAACAGGACTGAGCTCCATCATATTGATTCAAGTTGACGCAAACCTGGATTCAAAGGAGCAGTCAGTCCATCCTTCATTTGTAAAGATGTGTGACCATCAAGAAGTCCTGACCTTAAGCTATAGTACTTTTCAATCTGATCAATTTTGGAGACTATGGTCTCAGCTACTACTCAAATTTTTATTGATTTCCAGAAAGCAAAATTACTAGTGAGATAAGAAGCAATTCTTCCACTAGAACAGATACGTGTCGCTTGCGATGAATTTTTTTTAGACTGTAAGCTGTATTTCGTAAGGCGGATTTTCCCAGTACGAGTTTGCCAAAAACTAATTCGTCGAACCTAATTCTCCAAATACGAGTTTGCCGAATCGTAAACTTGCCGAAAAGGATTAGCCGAAGCACAAATCTATCGAAAAGGCTAATTTTTCGAAAATCAAATTTAATTTTATGAAATGCATCAAAAAAACATTTCTTTAGATGAATTTTAAATTTGACATTACTATTTTGATAATTCCTTATCATTCCGCTAATTTCATATATGGGCCGAAAAAAAATTGACGCTCACTTGCGGGGTATAATAAAAAGATGTGAATGGGTAATATAGGAGTTAAAATCAAATTGCAGGTCATTTGAGCATGAATAAGAGGTCCCACAACGCCATTTAAGCTGCCATTATTTTGTATTTTACTATATATATAATTAAATATTTACATTATACGTAATTAAATATTTACATTATACGTAATTAAATATTTACATTATATGTAATTAATTATTTACATTATGTATAAATTTTTGAATTACTTTCGTTAATCCGTACTTTACTCTTCTTTACAGGTTCATATTCTACAATTTTGCTTTTTTTAAATAATAATTCACGAGTTCTGAACATGTTTAGTATGGAACTTCTTTACATGAAATAAAAGGTTCAAAATATATTTTGGTTATCATGAATACTATATAATATTGCTATTTCCCAATATAATTAAAGCAGCTCAACTAGATAATTTGTACAGAAAGTACATTACTTATGTTAATTCACTGAATTTATTCATAAAATCAAGTCGTGGGACCTCTTATCTAACTTTGTGCGATATGAAACTTTGCACATAATCGAGAAATTAACATGTGGAAGTTATTATATATCCTCATATATGAAATCGATCGTATACTTACTAGTTATGTTCCGAAAAAAAGGTAAAATATTTGATAAAATATATAATTTCAAATTTAACTTCCTCTGTGGAACATCTTAAACTTGACTAATTGTTCAAATATTTTTCACACGTCATTTTTATACCCATACACAACTTATGAAAGCACCCCATACTTAAAATTGGAAAAGAAAGTTGGGCAAACCTCCTTAAAACGGCCCACCCTACTGTATACATTAATTATAATATGATAGATCGATAGAAATTATAGAAATAAGTCTTTATAGTATAAAGTAGGATAATTGAAGTCAGTAACAACAAATTAAATTATAGACTTTGTAATGAACCAATTGCCTTTTTACTTGCGTAAATGACTAATTACAAGTAGATGATAGTAAACATAATTAAGAATTATATAAAATAAGGCGGAGAGCAGATCGGCTGACTGGATTGGACGAATGGACAACGCTGACTTTTGAAAGTAGAGGTCTCGACCAATGAGGATCCAGAAGGAAAAGGTACAGCTGTGGATTGGTAAAGAAAGATTAACAACTTTTACCAGGATCCAATCTACGCCCACAATTATAAAATCCATTAACTCATTAAGTTATAGATTTCATTTACTCATCAATAAATGTGAAACATAATAATTTTGGGTTCTTCCACTCACATTGCCAAAGTATACTCACTCGAACAACATCAATTAAAATGAGAACTTACACTATATTAGATGTTGGCAGGCGTTAGCTTCAGTTCTCCAACTCTCTGAACTACTTCAGCTTCACGTGTAACTGGCGATGTTAGTCCCAAGGTTTCGCATGCTCAGCAATGCGCTCTCAGAGGATAGCACCCAATTCAACCAAACAGTACAGGCCTCTCCGCGGCCTCACGGCCACTCTCGCTGGAGGTTCTCACTCTTCCATGATCACAACGTATCCACTAGTGTTAACAGGGTGAGTGATTAATAGCAACTCCCGTCTCAATTCCTCCAACCTGCGAATTCATCTCAAAAGCAAGAATTAGGGGCAGGGCAACTCATACTGTCAATCACGTCATTGGAAGAACACTTTTAAAAGATGTGTGTGACAATATGAGTGGCCCATTCATAAATAGTTAAATTTCAATAATATTAATGAGCAACAAAATATGAATAATTATAAAATGGTTTTTATTAATGAACTAAGTTTAATGAGAATAATTATTCTACAGAAATCAATGTATTTAACTCAAAAATTTGTGATAGGTACTACGATCCTTGATGACTCAGTTAATTAGGTCTTTAATATAAGAACATAGAAATAGGATCATTAAGTGGTACAAAGATAAACAAAGATAAACAGGAATAAATATAAACAATGATAAACAGATCGAATAAAGATAAACAAAATAAAGGACTATTTAGTGCTACTAATGGTTATGGTTTCGTTTAAAATATCTGTAACATTTGTGTATTTTTTTTTGTTTCTTTCGGTATATCTATTTTCGGGAAATTTTGGTTGCGGCAAACTCGTATTCGGAGATTCTAGTTCGGCGAATTAGTCTTCGGCAAACTCGTACCGAGTGTGTTCATTGAGTAAATGGATCACCGTATCGTTTCCTTATCATTCACCTCAGTATTAATATTATTAAATCAAAATTGACCATTATATTTTTACGTTTATATATTGAAGTTTATTCTGGCGAATTTGATACACCGCTCTACACACTTCTTAATATTGAACTTATTATTGATTGACTTATTTAGTAATAAATATTTGAATGAATATCCATTACATGTATCCGAAATGAATTTTTCTTGTAAATTTCACTTAAAAAAGTAATAAATTAGCAACAGGAGTATAACCAACTTAAATCTCTTCAGAGAACTTAGTATCATTTATCAATCTGAATCCCACTTGAGTCCCCAGAGTAATGATGCAAGCAGTATCATCAATTTAGTTCTTTTAATGAACTTATAAGCTTTTAATGCCCGTCTGTGCGGAGTAACGAAAAATGGGAGTATCTGTAAACCCTCCAATTAAGCGAATAGTGACAATGGATTCTTATTCAATTAAATTTAAGATTAAAGTTGCAATCAATAAACAGAATTAGGAATAGTTTCATAAGAAATATATACCGAAATAGATTTGTAAATATTAATTGAAAATATTTTATATTATGATATATTTTCTACTAATCCATCAGCGATAATTCAAGCCTTGTTTTCTACTCTAAGTCTGATCCTAGTAGACTTTTACCGGGGATAATTAATCCGATAACAAAGGCAAAGAGTGCTTGTTTGCTCAGCTAAACAGCCTTCACTTCATTTGTTTGGGATGGGAACAGATTGCCCGTATAAAATAAAGTAAAAGTGGAGGAGAAAGTTCATTCACCCAGAACGACTCTGTTTAAGGGATTTAGTTTCATTAATTAAAGTTTACTGTCTACTTACCTGCTACTTTTACATTTCTAATTCCAATAGTGCAATTTAAAAAAAAATGCGATCAATAATTTGGAAAAGATAAGTAATTTTTGATTAGAAAACTATAACTTATAATATTTTCAACCTTCAATACTATGATATTGGAAAACGAATATTTTTAACAGAGGTAACGAAAAAAAATTAATTGAAAAATAGAAACAAAATAGAACATTTTTGATGTATGTTATATTATGATACATATATGCAGGGATACATTATGATACAAATAGATTTTTATACAAAAATTTCCATTCGTACATCAGCATAATTTTGTGTCAAGAGTACCTCAGTTTTGCAATATTGTTCTCATCAGTAGCGTCTGTTTGCAAGAGCTTCAATGGCTCCATTTCTTGCCGTAGGAGTGAGTCTCTCTATCTCTGGGTGTAACAGAGACTCCTCAGGTTTCGCGAGGCTTTCCTGAGAGAAACAAACTGCTTATCATTGACTCAGATGAAGCTATCAATCTTAGGCATTACTCCATGGTGAGGAACGGAGGGGAACTGGAGTCGAATGGAGGGGAACTGGAGTCAAATTGAGAAGAACTGGAGTTTGATAGAAAGAATTTGACTCGTTTATAACTCATTTTGTAGACAAGATTCATAAAAAAGTATTGGAATTTTGAGATTATATGACTGAATTTGTAAATGAAATGATATATAAATTATTTGAATTTACCTACTTTTCATATTTATAATGCAAATTATCAACAAAAAAAAAGCAAAAAAAAATACAGTATGTTAAAAAAAGAATAATGATATTTGGTGAAAGCCAATATTTTCTCAAAAACTGAAATCAAATTTCTGAAGTCTAAAAGATAAAAAAAATCTTTAGGGTCAGGTACCGTATGACACAAAAAAAGTGGGCGAAAATAAAATCCCTTTAACTCAAAAACTAATCAACGTAAGAAATTGAAACAAAGACCAAATTAAAAGGCAAATCATGAAGTTTCATTTAGTTTTTAACAAATGTTCAAAATGTCCACCTTGTTGTTCAATACAAAGATCTATTCACTTCTTAAAATTATTGATAACTTTCGCTAAAGTCTCTTGATTGATTGATGCGATTACTTCTTGAATGAGTTGTTTTAATGCAGGAATGGACCTTGGATTGGGTTTGAAGACCTTTTGCTTAACAAATCCCCAAAGAAAATAGTCCAAAGGCGAAAGGTCAGGTGTTCTGGCTGGCCATGGAAACTCAGTACGGCGTGAGATAATTTTGTCTCCGTAGCGAGTTTTCAACCACTCCAATGCAGGCAAAGAAGTATGTGAGGTCGCGTCATCTTGCTGAAACCAAACATCGGGGCTAATGTCGACATTCATAACATTGCTTAACATTTCAATGTAGGCTTCACTTGTTGCTATGCGGGCCTTCCCTGAGTTTGCATCTTCAAAAAAGTATGGGCCATAGATTCTATTCGCACTCACGCAACATCAAAAGGGAACCTTTCGGGAGTGTAGCGGTTTCTGAATTGCTGGCACTGGTCTTTCAGAACTCCAGTAGCTAACGATATTTTTGCTTGTTCACAAAACTATTAGGATAAATATGGGACTCGTCACTGAGCACTATAGTGTTGAAATTTAGTATTCCTTGCTCTGTTGCCTGATTAATTCGTTGACAAAAGTGCAGTCTTCGGACATTGTCATCATGTGTGAGTGTTTGTGACGACTGCATTTTGTAAGGAGTCAGTTTCAGATTTTTTCAATTAATCCATTTTCTAAGAAAATGTTTTGATACATGAAATAAGATTTGGTATTATGCTCTTTTAACAGTTTTTGTTTTAAGTTGATATGTTTATTATTTTTGGAGTTATAGCGACATATTTTTCGCCCACTTTTTCAGTGTCATACGGTAGAAGGAGTTAATTCTTCAGTTCGAACAGTTCGACGTTGTTTTTTCGATGAAGGACTGCATGGTGTCAAGGAGGGCATCAAATAAACCTCTTTTAACATGGAAGAGCATTAGGGATCGTTTCGCTTTTTGCAGGAAATAGCAAGACTGAACGGTGCTAAGACAATTCGTCGCGAACAATTAGTCGATGACCATTCGTCGTGGACAGTTCGTCGCAGACAATTCGTCGTGGACAATTCGTTGTGGACAATTCGTCGCGACCAATTCGTTGCGCACAGTTCGTCGCCATATTTTCCATTTCGCCGTATTTCATATCATCAATTTGTTTCATATGTTATTTCACCATTTATAAGCCATATTTTCCATTTCGTCTAAATCTTCAAATTAATATATGATACAATCAATATGTACAAAACTTGGTACACATAAAAATAATAAGATATGACAATAATTTGCCGCCTTTTATATAAATCCATCGAACGCCGTATACAGAATATGAACGTAAGAGTCATAATTATTTAGTACACTAAATTAATTGAATGGTAATTTTCATCATATAAAAAGTACAGAGTAGGAGTTACCCTCCTGACTTTTTTCATGAGCCGCAGACTGTAGGGCCGTATAGTTAAGTAGGCCATGTCTAACCCAATCCGGCCAAAATTTGTTTTCGATTGTCAAAAAACTGAGAAACTAAAGTGAAATCCACCACTTTAGGGCAACTTTGTGAGTTGATTGAAAAAGAGTGTAAGTCTATTCACAGAATCTGTGCTTCACACCATGGCTAAGCACAACAAAGATATATTGAAGAAGCGTGGACAACACTGAAAATATTAGTCATCGGATGTTATGTGTTAATAACGAGTTACTAAACATTGTTTGCGGCAATAATTGCTATTATTTATCCTCAATTTTCATTTCAAATGTCACCAATCACAAACTACCAACAATTAGAAGCTACATAACGAAAAAAAAATCAAAATATTCGGATTTGCCAAACTCATTGGCCACATCTGTATATAAATAATTTTTTAATTCTAGTTAATTTGATAGAATTAACCGATTTTAGCACTACGAGAGCACTGACTTTTGACGAATATTTCCATTAGCTTTGAGAGCCTGTTAAAAACTTCCGGTAAACCAAAACCTTCTTAATATTCCACCTCTCTGTTTAAGATTTTGAGCTCATCGAAAACATATAAAACTACTATCATTTTGACAACAAATCTTTGAAGTTAGTGAAGATATGCTGCCAATCTAGTTCGATCAATTATGAAAAATTCATCGAAATCTGAAAATATATCTTGTTAAGTTATTTCCATTGAAATTATGTTAGCCTCGTAATTAAATAACTGTGGAATGAGATAAGCTGATTTTATAAATAAAAATATTGATTGGACTTGTATTTATAATTGAATATAATTTTTAAGGAAATATATTATGAATCGAGTGAAAAAATCGTTAGGAGGATTAATGACGGATTAAACTATTTACTTTTATAATCTCATATTCCATATTAGTTTATTCAGTACAAAGAATACTTTTATTATAAGAACACCAGCAGAATTATAATGTAAATCGAACATTAAAAGAATAATGAATGTATATTAGAAATGAAATCCGGATTCAGTTTGATTCTTATTTGGTTCATTTCAATGGGACACATGCCTACTTAACTATAGTTATAGTTGAATAGTTATAGTTGAGTAGTTATAGTTGAGTAGTTATAGTTGAGTAGTTATAGTTGAGTAGTTATAGTTGAGTAGTTATAGTTGAGTAGTTATAGTTGAGTAGTTATAGTTGAGTAGTTATGTTGAATAGTTATAGTTGAGTAGTTATAGTTGAATAGGCCATGTGGCACGGCCCAAATATTTTGTATTTGTCTGAAGATCAGCAGTTCGTCATTAGAAAAAATTAATGTTAATTCAACCCTACTAGGGCAGCATATGAACGTATAACCCCTACCTACTACTGTGCTTTAATGAATAATAATATAGTGTGTTAAATACTACTCTTCTTCTCAGCATTTTTCCCCTCTTCATTTACCTCTTCTCATCATATTTTCCCCCTTCCTCTCCCTCTTCTCAGCATTTTCCCTCTCTTCATTTCCCTCCCCCCCCCCCTTAATCCCCACTGCCAAAGTTCTGCCGTAAAATGCCGCGTGAGAGGCGGCATCAAGTCCCACTAACTTTCTAAATTTACTTTATATGAATGAAGTGATGGGATTTAAGTCCTTAGACTCTGCAGACTTAATAAATAGAGTTATGTACTGTGATAATACTAATGTAGAGTGGTATTAACTATTCATGAGATTCCATTGGAATTATTGGTGCCTGATATTGAATAGTCGAATGAAATATTTATAAAATTAATAAACTGCTAATCTCCAGAGTATTAATTCATAATTCATAATCATTCACATTTATATTATTTATTTAATATGTGGCTAATAGAGTAGCTTAAATTGAAATTGTTAATGAAAGTATAATAGAGATGATAAAATATTTACATCAATTGTTCTGGATAAATATTTAATAATAATATATTGTAAGTATAATATTGAGAGTATTATCCGTAGACTTAGGATGGGATTATTTTATTATATCGTTTTATTCGTCTTTTTACCACGTGCGTAGCAAAATACATAAGTATATCACAAATAATATAAATTTATTCATATTATTACTGTACATTTGGGAGGTTTTTTTTGACGATATCTGTCTATTAAAAACCAAGATTTGATTTAATGTAGAATGATTATGGTTTAAAATGCATAAAGACGAGTAAAGTATCTTTTGTAAATTCAAATTTACACGGTAAATTTTTAACTGATTTTAATTCATAATTACAGCTTTTATTTATTAAAAGAAATAGAGGAATAATCATTCAAAATTATCTACGTTTCTCCGATCGTAAATGAATGAATAAAGAAATAAAAGGTACAGCAGGATGTAAAGTATTTTACATATTTTCAATCAGTTCAATTAGTAATAATGATAAAGTATATTCAAGATAAAAGGTCACAGTTAACAAACTAGAAACACTAATCATCTATTATTATACATACCTTGCTTTAAAATATCTAAATAAAAAAAATCCATCAGCTATAATGAAATTAAATTTTGGATTTTTTTTTAAATTAGAAATTGTTCCTCATTCAGTCATTTCAAACAAAAAGTTGCATAATAATTCATAATCACTGAGATGTAATGTTTATTAACTCTTAAGTAGGTTCCCCCAGAACCTGTCTTAGTGGAATTGCATCAATTTTATAGGAAATTCAGAGATATCATTTTTCTAATGAGGTGAAAAATATCTCGTCTACCAACCAAATTTTTAAGGGATAAAGAAGTACATAAATAAATAATATTATTACACAGTCCACAGTCTATACGTTCTGCACCATTTGCTGATTTACACAATCTCGAGAATGCGCTGAGCGTTTTTAGTATCATTGAAATTACATATCAATATCGAGAGTGTGCAAGGCAGGTAAAGGGTATGACGCAGACCAACTGTGATGGGAGTAGATAATTAATTATTCATGCATTTAATTGGTCCATTTCATCTAAATATGATAGTTAAAGCTACATATACTTAATAACTATACATAATTACTTAAAGAAAACTTGAAGAAACTATTATTTCAATTTTACTGAGATATCAAACATTCTACCAAACGTTTAGAATTAACCTCATTAAATTAAGAAATAATATAAATATAAAATTAAGAAAAGTTTTCCATAAAATTACATGCTATTGATTAGAATAAGCAATTTGATAAAACGTGCAACTTACACGTGCACAATCTCGAGATTGTCGCAAATTTTCAAGATCCTAAAAAAGCGCAGCGCTTTCTTCAGATTGGGCAAAATCGGCAAATTGCACGGAAAATATAAACTCTTAAAATTTGATGTACCAGGTATTTCGTGTTTACTCTATATGCTTTATTTTCAAAGCGAGACACTAAAATCTTCATTAAAACTATGATATTACGTAATTCCAATAGACTTATAAATAAGACACAGCAGTGTATTCCACTTAAACACTTTCCATCTCTTGTACCACATACTGCATCACACTATGAAGTTTGTTGCACTTTAGTGTCTCGCTTTGGTGACAAAGCTTTACAGTGTAAACTCCAAACACCTGGGTGCATCAGATTGAGTTGTATATTTTTGACAGTCTACGTACAATACTCCTCATAATAAAGATACAATTATTTTACAAAATAAAGAATCTATAAAATAAAATATATTTCTCATTTATAACTCATTTGCGAAAACGTCGTCATAACTCAAAAATTATTTTCTAGTTATCCATATAGACATATTGTTCTCCAAGAGCTGATTTTTTTTGTAAAAGTTTCATAATTGTAGCTTAAAAATTGACCGCTAGAGAGAATAATTAATATAAAATATCAGAGAAATGGTATTTGATTTAGTAGAAATGTAATTATTTTTATTTCTGTAAACTTATCTGTAGATTCCTGATAAATTTTTCAAAAATTTTTCCAATATGTTGACAATACTGAGAGTGTTTCGAAATGCCTCTTCTGAAAAATAGCTATTTCTAAACTATGACTACGTTGGGGCAAAGGAGTAACACACAATCAATTTATTTATTAAAGGATCAAAGTAATAGAATTAAAAAGGAAATTGCATTATACTTGGAGAGATCGTCTTTTTGAACAAAAATATATTCGTTCCTTCTTAATAAATTTTACAGTAATACTGCATAAAGTAAATAATTTACTAAAATCAATCTCTTCACTGCTATGTACTTCACTTCACTGTTATGTCCCTCACTTCACTGATATGTTCTTCACTTCACAGCTATGGTCTTCACTTCTATATTCTTCACTTCACAGCTATGTCCTTCACTTCACAGCTATGTCCTTCACTTCACAAAGTGTTTCCAGTCAGTGTGGTTAGAATCGTTGCAGGAGGAGGTTTTGTGGTGTCTTCACTTGTCTTCCAAAGAGACCAGGCAAACTGAGACTATTTGCTACAGAGCTGCAAAAACTGACGTTAAACTTGCTATAACTTTGCTATTTAACTAACGAACTATTTTATAAATTAGTGATACGGATACTTGAATTGAACAGAAAATATTTCACCAAGAAATAACTGGAGTTTATTAGAAAATATAACAGTATATTATTGCAGTAATAGTATTATAGAATCGAGCATTTCTGCTATTTCATTGAGGTAAGTTTTATATATATTCCGTTATATATATTATATAAATACTTCTTAGAAACTAGTAAAGATGTTTAATTCAACAATGAATTGATACAAAGAGTTATTAAAGCACTCCACGATGTTTAATGTTTCGAAAATTTTAATCCATTTAATTATAAGGTCATAGAAATACATATAATGTTAATTTCATTATTGTATATCAATTATTATTGTTATAATGAGCAACAAAATACAAGAATGATTCTTGAACACATATTATTATAATAACTTAGTAGTGAAATTTAAATATTCGTCAAAAACTAATTATAATTAAAGCAAAATGACCAAATTAAAAAAAATCCTCTGGACAGGATTATTGCAAGGAATAAATTTAAGCTAAAGTATTCCAATGACTGAAGTAAAGAACATGTCAACTGCTCTTATGATGTTTAAATTAGGCGAATATATACAGGAGATGTATTAGCGGAATCTTGAGGAAACTATAGCAGGTCCTGTAGTCATTATTGTCCATTTTTGTACTTTTCATCTATAAAAATGCTCATCCTCACTAGCGATATGACGACTTAACAACTACTGACTAGGTTTCTAAATCTAAAGCCTTATGACTGTGAAAGGTTATGTAGTATTGGAACAAGCCATTCAGTCTTTTGAAAACCTATTGTACATAATAATATTTACACAAATTAATAATTTAAACATTTATTGAGACTGTTTTAATGCCTGTAAAAAGAATAATTGTGATGAATTGTAAAAATATACAATGAAAAATATAAGATGACAAAAAAGGGCACAAACTCTGTTTCATAATTATATTCTTGTATTTTTTTTGTTTTTGTTTTTTAATTTCGTTTTTTATCATTCCAAAGTCGAATAAATAGTATAAAATATAATTACTTTAATTACATTACCTTTGTTTATTCTAATTATATTATCTAGTGAATACAAAGTCATGACTGCGAATTATCTATGCTATTTTCCATTGAAATATCAGCATATAGTAATAATGAAATAATATTCTGATTACACACAGAATAACTAAATTAAATGAACTCTAATGAATGAGATATGAATGAGTAAAGGGTCTATCTAGCTCTTAGAACAATGCTTCTTAAGCTGTGGGTAAATTATCCTAAACAGGGTATAATGTTAATATTTAATATGGTAACGATCGAAGTAACTGTAATTTTTTATAATTTCTATTAGTTGGTTACGCTATTTACTTTCCTGCAATATTAAAAGTCATTATGTTATTGAAATAAAGCCACTTTGTAATAATTATAATTACTTCTTACATCTAAAGTATTTTGTATCTTTCATAATCATCCTAAGAAACTTGCGGTAGGGTAATGAAAGTATTTGAGTGAGTAACGTAGACTAGAGTTACATAATATGTTATTACTATTCAATTTGAATGAAAAGAATCTGTTTTGTAGAATAAAGTGGTGTATGGCAACTCATTCACTAGCTTGTCTGTGATTGGGGGAGGAGGTGAAGAGTTGCCGTAAGTAACAATATAGGCTTAATACTCAAAAAGTATTTAATCAAATTGCCTGAAATTTGGTGAGACGATTGACCAATGTCCAGGAATCAAGGTCAAAGATCCCAAACGAGTCAAGGGTCAAGGTCATGAAGAGGTCAAAATTAATTGAAGTTCCCATTCTAGATATACTAAAATTTTGCATTTAGTTAGTGCAAACTCTTCCAAATTGTAAATCATACGAAAAACTTCAATTTTGGGGAGTTTCAGTTTTATATTACTTTCTTCTCTAAAGTTACAAAATTTTAATCGATGATTTTTTTTAAACTCAAAATAAGTAGGTAACAATCGGTGTAATTTATAATCAACTAACGAAATTTTATAATATGAATTTTTTTTAGTTTACGTAGTAACTATAAAAATAGAATTCCTTAAAAAATGTTTTAAACTGAAATTGATATATACAATTTATTTACATCTTCTCCTTATAAAATATCTCCAAAAGTATCAAATAAAAGTTATTTTCTGATATGTTGATGCAGATGAGCCTTGCAGTCGCAAGCTGAAATAGTCAATAGTTTTGATATTTTCCAAAGACTTTCCAATGGAAGGAGTCCTTTGTTGAAATATCGATACTCTGCTGTAGATTGACTATCGGAATTCCCCAGATTCATTCCACTCTGTCGCACTACAATGCCTACCGATAAAAACATATGGACACATTTTCACCAGTTGCTAGATAATAATCCCTGTCAGAAACATCGCCAGTCTCTTATTACACAGTCGGGAATTTGAAGTCGCTGATCTTGGTCTTCGATTCTCCTTCCATGACGATAAATGAGTTGTCGAATCATAATTTATCATTAAATATTCATAATCTATCGTTGAATATAACCGACAAAATACCCCAACGGTAATGTCGGAAATTATTACATTTCATGATAAAATACAATTAATATTCGACAATAATAGTCGATTTGCCTGTTATAATTTTCCTTTTGGGTAATATTATTTCAAACTGACTTTTTAAGAAGTCTTTTGCAGAAGTTAGCCTGAAAAATGCGTGTAAAGTCTTTAAGAAAATTTTAGTGCAACATATAATACCAATAAATAATTTATTGTAAAATATTTTGAACAACGAACAAAAATAATTAAAAAACTTTATACTTCCAAAAATATATCTTCTATCTCTCTTTATTTTTTTATTTCTAGGCAATTTTAGTTCATACACATACATATTACATATACATTTAATAGTAATTATTAAGTTTCCTATTAATTCGCGTATAGTTGAACATTTAACTTCATTTTTTGAGATGGAGAGCTTATATTATTTAATCGATAATTATCAAATATTTTAAAGGCTTAACTAAATTCATTTATTTCTGTACAAACTATTAACAAATTCGAATGACCAAAACTAATCGTAAATAATTTAAATATTTTTTACAACTGCATGATTGTCTCTTTACTTTAAATTTAAGACTACTAATAATTTACAATGTAGAGATGTAAACAGTGTTTCCCTTCTAGAGAATAGTCTTGACGCTCTACTGCAGTAAGATACTATCGTGGCAATATGGACAAAAAATGACATGATATACAGCAACTCATAAAGAATAAATGAGTCTAAAGTTATGAACTCTGTACTGTAAACCATAGTAAATAGCTCTGTACTTTTTGCACTTCTTTTTACAGTGTTTCTACTCTTCTGGATGTAAGATGCTGCCAATATGAGTTGGAAGATTGTTTAGTTTATTGAACTCTTTTTCATTAACATTATATAGTTTTTGTGATCATATTTAGTCTCTTAAACTGAGTATTAAATCCTGTTTGCTGAACGAAAATGGCTTCATGGTAAAAGATGGAGGACTTAAATGTATTCATATTTCCATCAGTACAGTAAAGTACATAAAATAAGGCGACTGTTTTTGTGCTTTCAAGCAGCCTTTATTACATCAATGAGCCTTTTGAGCTGCTCTAGTCTTTCATTCTGTGAGAAATTCACCCTTCAGCGTATTTCCATTTTGTTCCTTTGAAGAACTAAATTGACTCGGGAAAAAACATGTCAACTGAAATTGACTTGCCATTCTGAACATGATTTAGCAGACTCTCAAAGCCAACCTTTTATTTAACAACCACCTCTTTATAGAAAGTTAAATATGTAGTCAGAAAAGGGTAAAGATTTATTTCATAGTTCAACTAATTTCAAATTTCCAAAAAGAAATTTCATTAATTGTAATGCTTGTAGATAATTTAAAATTAGCATGGTACACGACACTAAATTTGTATGATTTTAAAATGATAGGAAATTAGAAAACAATGATTCGTGAATAATTTGAGAATCATTTAGTGTTAATTTTCACTTCAAATTATAGCTCTGTTAAAATTAACGTGATTTGTTTTGTTTTTCCAACTTATATGATATTTTATCTAAAACAGTTTCCATTTCCAAAGTTACTTCAGCATTCGATTGACGGATTCTGTTCCACAGCTCCTTTGATATCCATGGGCTAAATAGTGTTACAAGGTGTAAGTTCAGGTGATTTTGGTGGTCACTTATAATGTTCATGTCACCATCTGAACCTCTGTCAATCCACCTGTTTGGAAACTTTTCATTCAGCCACTGTCTGAAATTTCTTGGCCAATGAGAGGGGGCTCCATCTTGCATAAAGAATATTTTTATGAATCTCGTAAAATCGAAACAGCAGGCAAAATGCCAGATTAGAGTAAATAGAGATAATTATCACCATTAACATTTGTAACAGTGACTACGGGGGTTAAAATTCCCCCACACGTTTGTTCGAGGTGAATTAAGTGGCTTGAGGTTCTTTAAAACCAAAATGAATTTGAATAGAGTTTATATTAAGGAAATTATTAAAGTTTAAAATGTGAAACACTAGATTGTACACAGACAGATCTGAGACTATTTTTATTGAATTGAGAGTCTATACTTTCTGAAATATACTTTCACTCTGCCTTAGTGGTTCTTAATAATATTTAATTAGTATATTGTCATATTCAATACTTCTCATATATCTTACTGTAAATATTTCCTTATTGAGCATAAATAAATAATGTAGTAACTTCCCTTAATAGGTTATAAATATTATTTATTTATGTATCTGTTTCTGTGCAATTAGCAGTTGATATCTCTTGTCGATAACTGTATAAAAAGTTAGTGTGAATTAAAACTCAGAACCAAAAGGGGTTTCTAGTTATTTCATCCCTTGTTAAATCCTTAAACTCGGTAAAACTAGTAAACATATATTGTTTGTCATCTTGGAGCAAACCAAGAGAAATATTTTGGTTCAAATTAGTCTTCAAGGAAGTCCTTAGTATAGGAACTCTAGGGTATGAAATATATAATTATTTCACACTTTGTCCTGTCCAACAATTTTTGTTCTGTATCACGTCCGTCATTTTTTCTAATATAACTTCCACCTCGAATTTCCATATACTATTTCTAATAGTATATATTTTGGTACATTAATCAACTTCGATATCTTTTGATGCCCTCCTCCTTTGCATGAAAAATTACACCGCGTTTGCTAATGTCGATACCTACCACACGCTCATTAGTCTTTGCCCTCTGATCTGAAGAATGATTAGAAAATCTTAAATGCAAATATCTCAAGTATTTGAGCTTTCATACTCTTACCGTAGAAGAAATTAATCCAAATAATTGGGTCAGTTTCTCAATGTAAATACTTAATATGAATAGGAAGAAAAGTGATTCTGTTAATAATTTGTGCATCAGGTCAATAATGTTGGACCTTTGAAATTTAATATTTAATTTGCAAGTTTTTTTATCGATATGTTTTACTATATTCTTTTAATTATATTAGATTTAAATTGTCTTATTTAGTGCATTACTCTTATCTTATCTATATTCATTTTAATTAATGTTTTTTTTAAATATTTTAATATTTATTTTTACTGGGTTGTTATAACTATTGGCTTATCGTTTCGGACCTACTATATACATCTTATAAATTAATCCTTTCAAACTGTTCACACAACTATTATTATTACTCTGTGATATTGTGTACTAATTATAATTTACTTTACACAAGAAATAAGATTCAGTATATAGTTTGATAAGAACCAATTGATACGAATTCAAAGTATTTTGAGCTCTTCACTTCAGATTGTACGTGCCCTTTCTCCCAATCAGAGGATTGAAGCTACAATGTAAAGCTATGAGCAAGTCAGTTCAAAGTGAAGTGGAGTGTAAAACTACACTACAGCTCCTCATTAGTGAAATCCTCTATAGTGAATGTATAGTGTTTTGGTAAGGAAGTGGCCTCTACAGTGAACAAATTTTTTTTAGTCTACTGTAAAATAGCCATTAATTTTATAGAAATAATGGCCATTCATGTCATGCATGAGAAAATTTGTTCACTGTAGAGGAAATTACATTCACTATACAGGATTTCACTATGGAGGAGTTATAATGTAAAGTGAATATATACATATTATGGGAAAATTATTATTGAATTGCAACTAAAGTAATGGTACATCTAACATTGTGAGTAAGTTGTGATGTACCCGATGTGACTGAGACAAATTCACAAACTTTAGACTTGATCCTTCACTCTATTTCATTAGCATTAATTTAGCTATCACTGGTTACATTTGCAAAGTTGGTTCAAATTTTCGATGTTTTTTGTCACTGTTTATTGATACTTGAAAAAAGATTAAATGAAAGAGTTGAGGTGGAAATATTATTATCATTATTTTCAGTATCCTCTACTTCTCCAATATATTTTTTCTGTTCATAAAAAAGAGGAATCTAAAAACTAATCTTAAAACAGCATCATATAAATCACACAAAATGATATATCCTTCCTCGTAACTAATTACCGATACTATGATTGATGTGCCATACTGTGTCATAAAGTCATAATATGTAAAATATTTTACAGAAAATTTGATTACATAACACAAGGAAATACTTTCAAGATCCAGAAAATATTTTCCAGCCTTCATGTTAGCATATACAGTATGACTCCTTTATAGTGAACTTCAATTAGATCACTATAGAAAGTTAGATCGAGGCTTAAAAACTGGCCTTTTCACGGCAGACTACACAAAATGCTTGCTTTCTTTTTTTAAATAAATTCATTTCCCATGACTAAAAAAATCATGACTGTTCACTACACATAACTTCACTATAGCGGAGTTGCACTGGTAGAACTCCTTTTTCATGAAATATAACTAATTTACTATGCCATACTATATGTAGAAGGGCATAGAAAACGCATGGTCATTTGTGGCAGACTAAACTAAATATGTTCACTACAGATGTTAGTTCACTATACACACTATACAGGAGTTCATTATAGAGGAGTTCTACTGTAATTCATTTTGATAATTGATCTCCATGTTGATAATAGAGTATATATAAATTTAATGTTTACACATTTTGTGATTAAAAGAAGCATCATCTGCAAACACTCATGAAACAAACATTATTAATAGTGATTATCTAATAAAGATTAAATAATAGGTTAACAAAATATGCTCTGTTTGAGAAAATTATAGTTTAGTTCAATAGAATCAACCAAATATTTTCACTTCATTTCAAAATATTAAAACGAAATACACGATACTACATTGAATAAATATAATATTAAGCTACATACATAAATACAATAATACATTTCATAAGAAATAAGCTTTTGCTTCTGAGTCAACCTATACAAACTAACTAAAAACAAAAAACAGCTATACAAAAGCTAAGAATCATATACTAACAGGAACATAAACTAAAAAACAAATCTGCTGATTAAGAATTACTATTTTTCTGACTATACTTTTGAAATTTAGTAAGGAGGTAACATTATTCAACATCATCTTCTAAGTTATTACATCATCTAAGTTATTACATCATCTAAGTTATTACATCATCTAAGTTATTACATCATCTAAGTTATTACATCATCTAAGTTATTACATCATCTAAGTTATTACATCATCTAAGTTATTACATCATCTAAGTTATTACATCATCTTAGTTATTACATCATCTAAGTTATTACATCATCTAAGTTATTACATCATCTTAGTTATTAAATCATCTTAGTTATTACATCATCTAAGTTATTACATCATCTTAGTTATTACATCATCATAGTTATTACATCATCATAGTTATTACATCATCTTAGTTATTACATCATCTAAGTTATTACATCATCTAAGTTATTACATCATCTAAGTTATTACTAGTATTAAAAACAATAAAAACACAATAACACACTCCATAAATACAATAATACACTCCATAAATACAATAATACACTCCATTAATACAATAACACACTCCATAAATACAATAACACACTCCATAAATACAATAACACACTCCATAAATACAATAACACACTCCATAAATACAATAACACACTCCATAAATACAATAATACACTCCATAAATACAATAACACACTCCATAAATACAATAACACACTCCATAAATACAATAACACACTCCATAAATACAATAACACACTCCATAAATACAATAACACACTCCATAAATACAATAACACACTCCATAAATACAATAACACACTCCATAAATACAATAACACACTCCATAAATACAATAATACACTCCATAAATACAATAACACACTCCATAAATACAATAACACACTCCATAAATACAATAACACACTCCATAAATACAATAACACACTCCATAAATACAATAACACACTCCATAAATACAATAACACACTCCATAAATACAATAATACACTCCATAAATACAATAATACACTCCATTAATACAATAACACACTCCATAAATACAATAACACACTCCATAAATACAATAACACACTCCATAAATACAATAACACACTCCATAAATACAATAACACACTCCATAAATACAATAATACACTCCATAAATACAATAACACACTCCATAAATACAATAACACACTCCATAAATACAATAACACACTCCATAAATACAATAACACACTCCATAAATACAATAACACACTCCATAAATACAATAACACACTCCATAAATACAATAACACACTCCATTAATACAATAACACACTCCATAAATACAATAATACACTCCATTAATACAATAACACACTCCATAAATACAATAACACACTCCATAAATACAATAATACACTCCATAAATACAATAACACACTCCATAAATACAATAACACACTCCATAAATACAATAACACACTCCATAAATACAATAACACACTCCATAAATACAATAACACACTCCATAAATACAATAACACACTCCATAAATACAATAACACACTCCATAAATACAATAATACACTCCATAAATACAATAACACACTCCATAAATACAATAACACACTCCATAAATACAATAACACACTCCATAAATACAATAACACACTCCATAAATACAATAACACACTCCATAAATACAATAACACACTCCATAAATACAATAATACACTCCATAAATACAATAATACACTCCATAAATACAATAACACACTCCATAAATACAATAACACACTCCATAAATACAATAATACACTCCATAAATACAATAACACACTCCATAAATACAATAACACACTCCATAAATACAATAACACACTCCATAAATACAATAACACACTCCATAAATACAATAACACACTCCATAAATACAATAATACACTCCATAAATACAATAATACACTCCATAAATACAATAACACACTCCATAAATACAATAACACACTCCATAAATACAATAACACACTCCATAAATACAATAACACACTCCATAAATACAATAACACACTCCATAAATACAATAACACACTCCATAAATACAATAACACACTCCATAAATACAATAATACACTCCATAAATACAATAACACACTCCATAAATACAATAACACACTCCATAAATACAATAACACACTCCATAAATACAATAACACACTCCATAAATACAATAACACACTCCATAAATACAATAACACACTCCATAAATACAATAATACACTCCATAAATACAATAATACACTCCATAAATACAATAACACACTCCATAAATACAATAACACACTCCATAAATACAATAATACACTCCATAAATACAATAACACACTCCATAAATACAATAATACACTCCATAAATACAATAATACACTCCATAAATACAATAACACACTCCATAAATACAATAATTACTTACACTCAATCTATTAGATAGTAGATAGTTTTTACCCGTCATTTCACTGTCATAGGAAATAGACAGCTATAGAGGCAAATAATTCCAATTTTCTCTTCACCGTCTGTCAACAAATGTTACAGAATTTGTTGTAATCATTAGCTTTTAATTAGGCACCACTTTTAATATATGGTTATAATTTTTTCATATATAGATTATACAGCAATTTTACCGTCGATATAATTCAATATTTATTATATTTAATTTACATCATATTTTTTTATATTTACTTTACATTAAACTAAATATCATTGAATATATCAAAAAAAATTCAATAAATATCAAATTCCTTTTACCATCAATTCAATTTACTATTTAATTCTATATACCACAAATTCATTTAAATATCAATTGAATTTATCTTAAATTAAATTTACCACAATTTCAATTTCTACTAATTTCAATTATGCATAGGTACCACAACTTGAATTTGATACTAATTAATATACCATTCACTAATTATTTACGTGAAAACGTAACATATATGAAAAATATTCTATTTGAAAGATTTTATAGCGATATATTTATAACTTGTATATATATATATTTTTTTTTGTTATTTCAATAATTTGTAATTATTTTATTTTACCCACATTGTCATTTCTGTTTTCAGTCCCAATACTTTGTACTTTATTTGTGAAATTTGTTATTTCTTAATAATATTCGTACTATGATGCTCAAAAATCTTTTACCTTATCAAAGGTATTTCACTAAATTGTATTTAAGTAACAGTATAGGAAGTATTTATACTATTTCTATCAGCTATAGTATGGTTATGAATTATACCGAAATATCTTAGACTTTTCCTTTGCTTAGAAAGTTGGTGAGTAGTGCAAAACTCACCCGATCAATTTAAATTATATATTGGAATAAAAAATATTGAACTAAATCTGAAATTGTTCGAAGTTTTATAACCTGTAACTTTAGTTCTAATGAATAGAGTATAATCAAAATTTAGAGGGAGGGGACTTTAAAAGTAATGTGAAATTTGTTATTAATGTAGATCAAGATGAAACTTTTGTAATTTTCAAATGTAATGATTTGTCAGAGATTACTTTGACAAATGAATTATCTGTAAGTTGATTTTTTTATTTTAGCTACTTAACATTGATGCATACAGCTAAAACAGAGTAAATGTTAATAATATTGATATCGATGATAATGAATATATTTAGTTTTGAAATCGAAGAAGCGGTTTCAAAAAAAAAGTTATTTCTTGAGCAAACTTACCTACCAGCAGTCGGTGATAATAGCTTATGGATGCATAAAAGCTACTTCGTAAATGAGATAAATTACCAATGAATATGACGAAAAGAGACACAATATGAAAAGAGAAAAATGAAGAGTTGATAATTAGTGAAGCCTATGAGTCTACCTAACACAAAATCTAAGACCTCGTAGTTGAAGAGCATAACCCTAGTGCTATTCTCTAAAACTGCAAGTTGCTTTGAAAAATGATGAGAACATGATAAAAACCCAAGCAACCATGACACATTGTGCCAACATGGGTACCAGATGGTGAGATGGCAAGAGATGGTAGACTGAAAAGTAACCAAGAAATTACATGAGGATGTGGTATTCCATTCTCATGAAATGTTACCTTGGGAGAAGGTTGGTTTAATGTGACGAATGAATCCCATTGAACTGTCATATTGGTCCAATCTAATTAATGTTTAGCGTATCAACATTATATGGTTGAAACTTGATTAACATATAGGCAAAATCTTGGGAAAAGGTAGTTTCAACATAACAGCCCATGCTGTCACCATGTTGGCCCATTTTTCATAAAACTTCACAGTACCAATACAATTTTACAACCTAGTGCCCACATGGGCCCCATTAACTTGTGTTGTTTGGGAATAAAGAAAGAAATATTTAATCCAAATTACACCAATGTGGAGCCCAAAAGACGCCCAGCCCTCATATATAATTAATTATATTAAGAGATTAGTGTATACAATGGGATTGATATTATAAATATTTTAGATTAAATTACTGAAGACATATAGACGATGTCAAATTAATTCTAATTTAACACACATTTCTAATTCTAAATAATGTCTTCTAATTCTAAATTTATAAGTGAATATCGCATGACTGTTGTGCTGCTCAGTGTGGATAATTCAGCCACTCTTATAATATTCATGTTATTGCCATTAGGACATTTCATTCTGTAAATTCATTAGTCCTGTGATAGCTGACATTCGAATCTAATTAAAATGTCCTGCAATATGAATAAGTCGGCATTGAAGCTAGGGACTCATATTTCAGCTGAGTTTGAATAATTCGAGAATAAAATTCAAAATTTATGTAAATCTGATTTTGAAACACTTTTGGCGTAATTTTTATGAATTTATCCAATGAGAACCATGAACATCTGATGTACCGTGAATTTCACGGTACATCAGATACCGAATTAATTCAGTGTGCCAAAAAATGTTATGTAGCTTTCGTCTAAATATTTTTAAAAATATAGTAAGGTTTTCGAGATATTGTCTCTGCCGCAGAAGTTTCTATCGATACAGTGTTGGAAGCATAATGTTTTTTTCGTATAGTGGTTTTAAGGATAACTCTTTTCTGAATGGTTGGCTATGAGGAGGAGCCAGTGGGGGTGGAGTAGTTATGAATTCAATTAAATTACATTTAAAAAATGTGAACTATGAAACTCTCGATATAGATAGCTGCAATGTAATTCATTGTATGGATCCGCTAATCTTTATCATTGTTTAATGAACTGTCAGGGGTTTGCGAGGGGGGGGGGGACGTTCCCAAATATTCTTATTGATTAATTTCCATTGCCAAACAATGAGCTAGTAACCTTATAACCAATATCATAAAAACATATTCGCGAGAAACAATATTTTTAAAATATATTCTTAGTGGCAGTGACCTTTTAAATTGTAACCTTAGGTATGTCACCAACAGTTTCGCCACATCTCGAGCTATGACGGTAATGCCGTACCTGCATCTATTTAAAATTTGAATATCTTCTGTTCCGAGAAAAACAGGAAAATGAAAGTTTGTGTGTTTCATTATTATTGGTTAGTACTAACTTGTTGCTTAGTTAAAATGATTTGCCACATTTGCTACACGCTGTGGAGAATGAATCATTCTGTGCATCTTGTGTGTACCATATACGTGTTCATATATAACAACAGGGCACTTTTTATATGTATATATGTTATATATAAGTTAACCCTTTAGTGGGCAAGTATCACTCGAGTGACACACCATTATTTCTAGTTCATTATTTTTCTCACATGTTTTCTACCATTATATTGTACTAACAAACAAAAGACAATAACAGACTTTGTTGTCT
This sequence comes from Caprella mutica, assembly GCA_947561585.1. NCBI lineage: Eukaryota > Metazoa > Arthropoda > Malacostraca > Amphipoda > Caprellidae > Caprella > Caprella mutica. Next base: position 32,294 of record CANNZV010003173.1, on the reverse strand, counting down.
TTCGAGTAATCAACAAAAAATTCGATAGGAATATCAGTTTTAAAAAAATATATATTTTTTTTAAAGCAATCCACAGGAATAAAAATATCTTGAAAAGTGTTAAACTATGACATACTAAAAATGTAGACCAATCTGACAAGTTTATCGGTCAGTGCCGCTAGAGGGTATATAGCATAAAAGCTTCTCTATTTTTCATTTGTACACATTTATATAATAGTTTATTTCTGAATTATTGAAATTATATGTGATACATTTTAATAATATAGCAGACACTTTTTCTGAATCTATTACTTTGAATATAAAATATTTGATTAGGCTTACTCATTTATTTCATAGTATTTTCAATAAAAGAACCTTTTTGCACTGAAATTTTATGTTATATTCTGGTATTTATAGTCATTGATACTAAGTATAATTTTACAAATATTATATATTGCAATTATTATCTTGAACTTTTCCAAAACTAATCTTCTAAAATATTGATTCTAAGTGGTACATGATGCAGGTTGAGTACCGTAAACGTGTACCATATATGGCACACGATGTGCATGGCGAAAGAGATCAACATTTTAGTCAGCTGTAAAACTAGTAATATTCAACAAACATTTTTACTCTATCAATTTATGTAATAACCATTAAAATTTTAAGAATTTGATATTCCATTTTGAGACTCCTCGCTTATTTTTATCATCAATATTTAACAAAAAGCTTATATAATAGTTGAGTGGGAGAATCAATCAATTTTACATATCAGTTATCAATTCAAAATTCAATCTACTAAAATCTTATAAATGTTTGAATTCATAGCATCGTAATAATTGATCATCAAATCAATGGAAGAGTTATGTGATATTCCATTTAGAAATTTATCTTCTAATTATCTTTCTATATCTTCTCACGTAATAATGATTATTGATAATTACCTTCATTAGCAATATTTCAACTGCAGTCTGCAAAATGACGGTATGAAAATAATTTCATAGTTCATGTAATTTTTGTTATTGTCAATAGAAAGCAAATTCACTTATATTAGAAACATGAATACTAGGAATAAATTTATTCGACTGAAATCTTTTTACTGTCAAAATCACAACTGGAAAATTGAGATATGTATCAAAAACCTCTTATTTTGGAATAGGACTTTAGTGGAATTTTGCTATAATAATTTAAGAGAGAATAAAGTAAGAGGCAATGAAACTAAATATTCTACCAATGTATATTTGAGTAAATGTAAAATCTACAGAAAACATTAAATGACAATAAAAGATAATCACAATTTTGCTTATAAATATGTATGTCATTACATACCAGCTAACTTTTATTTTATTTTTATATTCTTTCCCATTTTTTCTTATATATATATATTTTTTTTAATTCTTTGAGGCGGAAGTGCTAGAGGAAGGGATGACGTCACAACTGCCGGTGCAGAAAGCTTCTCTTGTCATCGCCAGGAAGACAAAAGAAAGTCTCTTTTATCTCTATTTCCTTCACATGAGATAAACACAAGAGATAATCATTTCAAAGCGTTAATCTGCCATATTTACAGAAAAGGCAGAATAAACGTAAAGGTCATTTTGTTTCTAATTCTTTAGTATATTCAGAGAGGATTTTTACTCAATTTAAATGCATTTTTCAGAGCACTTTTCACTCACTATTTTCACATTCAGTGGTTATTTGCAAGTCCATTTAAAAGTATTCATCTCAATAAAACAGCCACAAGGCCGGTGCGCAATAAATCGTTATTCATCTTCACAAAGTCATTCTTTTAGCAGAATAATTTAGCAATGGTATTTTTAGTGCAGTAAATCAAGCACTACAGAGAGTATTCATTTCAAATAGTGATTTTGATATTTTGACTCTTTCAATTGCCGATTGTAGCTGGGTAGTCAATATTGATATCGCATATTGAGTTGTAATGGAACATAGAAGTTCTTCCTCGGTTCTGCAGTTTCCAAAACAGCAACCAATTAGACTAACTCTCTCGTTCACACTAATTACTTCATGTTACTGTAACTTCGTGAACCCATAATAAACAAATAATGACGTATGAGACCATGCAGTTGAGTAAAATACAATCAGTCGTTATCAATTCACAAAAATATACACCTATTCAACAGAATATATACATACACAATAATGAGTAACCTGAAAATTTTCATCCTTACAAGTTTTTTGCGAAGTGGTATAGTGTAAATATTTTAAAATCTTTATTGTCTTTTTACATTATTTTAACACTATTTATTGTGAGGTTAGTATGTGTTCAAAAACTGTGGAAAAGAGAGTGTTCTTTTTACTAATGAAAATAATTACTAAAAAGATATTAAATGGTGATAAGAATAAATATTTGAATGACAACACTTATATTTTACACGTGGATTTTAAAGCAATTACAAATGTGTTATAATGGATATATCACCTTGCAATATAAC